>BLFK01000031.1:321705-336705 GCA_014634185.1 Astreopora myriophthalma
CCCCCCCCCCCCCAAAAAAAAAAAAAACGCGTCAACGGACCATTCCGTCCATTCTTATTCCGGACTAGTCCCAAAAAAATGTACCGTAGGGGGTAGTCACTGATCAAAAAATGTGCGTGAACTTTTCAACCAATCAATGCAACTTCGTCTAGATCTAGCCCTGGCCAAACGAAACGCAAGTCGTCACAAGTCGACGCAAGTTTTGCTACTTGCGCAGAGTTGCGCACCGTTTGGTCACCCACTTGCAGTGACTTGGCACTCTGGTGTTCCGGCTGTTTTGATCTCAGCACCTAGACTCGCTTTGAACCAGAGGCAAACAGCAACCAATGGAACAAGTCGAAACTTCGCGCGGTTTTCCCGCCACCGAAGCGAGGCGATTTTGTGAGTGGGTTAGGGTCTTGTCAGGGTGAGAGTGCGTTATATTGTTTCTGGATCTCTTCATTCCTATCGCTTGTCGATACTTTAATCGCTCACTCTGTCGGCGGCAATTGGCTGTACAAAGACAGCTATGGATCCTTACGTTCTTTGTCAGAATGTCCTTCCTGTGGCAATCGCAGTGACAGTGATAGCGATTAGCTTTTACTTCTGGCAAAGGAACTTTAAGGGTCGAACTGCGACTTCTAGAAAGGAACTTGCAGAGTCGGAAAGCGAAAAAATACAACCGTTGACAGCTGACGGCCAGGTAAATTAAGCATTTTAACTTTGGTTCCGTCCGTCTATAGCATTTTAATAAGTTTACGTAATTTTTCTGGACAGTGCAATAAGTATTTCGTAAAAAAACCCACTTAATTTTTGTCCGCTCTATTGCTTTAATTTTCATTCGTAAAATAGAAACGTCCCCATCGGCCTCTGGGCACAAAACAAACAGCAGATCATGATTTTGCTCGTTTTGATCAAACAACTTTCGTTCGTCATTGAGTGCCACAGAACTTTGAAAATATTTCTCTAGAAGAGGACGACATTAAAAGATCGTTAGCGTTATCCTTGATTGGCAAGTTGTACCTTAATCGTTATAAACCAATCTCTTATTCCTTCTTGGCATATTGATTGTGTATAATATTTTTCACCCACGTCCTCGGGGGCACGATGGTCAATTGTGAAAGTTTTGTTTTATTTTAATCAGAGCAGGTGTTGCAATAAGTATTTGACGTAGTCAAGTAAACTCAAATTTCATGAAATCTAATGCCTGCTCTAATTAATATAAAAAAAAATGTTCATATTAAAATAAATGTATTAACTTCAGAAATCGCCCTTTCTTCATCACTTTGACATATTGGCTTGATGCGAAAGTGTTGTCAATTGATAAATGTAGATGTAGATGTAGATTCAGTATCGATTTCGAGTAAAATTGTATTATTCAAATTTGACAGAAACCTCAAAAGTATACAGGCAAATTACAGGGGTATTTTTTTCATTGCTCTTTGGTGTGGTATCTTAAATGAACATCTGTCATGAACCCTTCCTGATAGCACCTTACCCAGACGAGAGATAAAATAAAATAAACCCAAATTCTCCAACCCAAATATCTCCTCATCGATAAGCCTCAAGTCTTTTGATCGGTTTTAACTAGAGCTGTCATTCAGGCAAAAGACCACACGTTTCCATGGCTTATTTAAGGTTGAAAGAATACAAGAATTCTAAATCATGAGCTGCAGGCAAGTGATTTACAAATTCTTTTGGTGTACTTATAACATCCCAAGTGGTTTATCATGCCCATAACCCATTGAGATGTGTGGTTTACTGTTTTTGTGTAATAATAAACATAACATGCAAAGTTTCTGTGAGTTTACTGGCAGAACAAAGCAAAAACGTCTTGTAGATCCAGATCTTTAGTCATGTCCTTGGGTCAAATGGATCGTAGAAAAACAAACAAAAACCATGGTGTTCGTGGTGGCACTTTGAGGAAATTATGTGCACTCTCTTTTTTAAGTAAATCTGCTTTTGTTTCAATTGTTTACAAACATCTTTTTTCCCCGCAAATTTGCCAACCTAAAATAGCCATACCTATACAATGTGATTTTTTTTCCAATAGAATGGCCGTGTCAGTTGTATCTTTCAACATGGTATTTTTGTTTAATTGTGAGGTTCTAATGGGCTAACATATGTATTTGCAGGGTTTTTTTAGAGTGGCTTTGTGCGAAGGAGCTGCTTTGTGATATGCTTCACCCCTCCCCCCTGTGTCAACTAAATTGCCTGTTGTATTCAAGGAAACTAATTATTGTTTCGGCATGATAGGAATGTGATGATGAAATATCACTTAATGAGGCCACCAAGTTTCTTAAAGGTGAAGGCCTCATTAAAGCTGAGGACATCCACTACCTCCCAGAGAGTGAAAAGCAGAACTTGGCAAGACAGGTGGCTGAACAGCCAACCACAGAGGCAGACCAGATGAAGAAGATTAAGGAAATGAATGTGCAGGATGCCACTAACATCCAAACCTACTACAAGTCTTCACGGCTTGGTATCAGAGAGATTGAAAACCAAATGACCAAGGAGGAATTGGCTCAAGAAAGAGAGTGAGTAGTCAGCAGATCTTATCCACTGAGTCAGTTGGATGGCCAGTCGGTCATTCAGTCACTCGGTCTGTTGCATGGTCACTGGCTTGGTTGATCAGAGTCAGTCGTTCGGCCAGTCAGTCAATTAGTCGATCTGGCCGGGGTTGCTCGAAGCATGGTTGGCGCTAACCAGGGTTAAATACCATGGAAAGCTATCGGTTTTGATACCTCTTAACCAATGGTTAGCGCTAACCGGGCTTCGAGCAACCAGCCCCTGGATACAAAAAGCAGATTTCTCTTTTTATGTGAACCACTCTATGTTTGGTTGACCATGTTTGCTCATTTGATAGAAAGGAGAGTCATTCTTGTATTTAACTGTGGATTGAGTGGTTAAAGTTTATCAACTCCTCTTGGTGCACAGATGGAATGTTGTTCTGACTTGTATTTTGCATGACTCCACTTGGACTTTCAGTCATCAATTTTGTGATTACCAGTATTGATTACAGCACAATTCAAATCTTACCCTTGGTTTTAAGTGCATTTTGTTTTCAGTATTTCGTGTACTACATATATCTCGAGGGTACACCTGTCTCTTGTAGATTTAGAAATGTAAGGGAACAAGTGCCTGACTTAAATCTCTGTCTCATACTAAAGGTTCTGAGGTGAAGGCCTTTTCTTGTTCATAATATGTTTCTTCAGACACCATACTAAATATATTTGAATCCTTGCAGGACTCAAAGAAAACAGCTTGAGGAAATTTTTAAGCTGCTCGAAACAGATAAGGACAAGTTTGGTTTAACAACAATGGATGACCTCCAGGCACAAATGAAGTTATACACAAGGTAGTGCAAAAAATGGTTTGGTTACCATAAGCCTGATTCTCAAACCATTACCATGAGATGTTTGTAGCTACCTTAAGATAACTGTGCAACTGCCAGGAGCTGACGTTGTTTACCTCAGTCTGAGATTATTTTCAGAATTTTGTGAGTTGCACATAATAGATCTCCAGTACCAGCACATGTCAATTCAGATGTTTTAGTACTTGATTAGGACACAGAAAATGTCCTCCCCTCCTGTTGTAGTTTTTCTTTGTGAAAATCCACATTGTTTGGAATACCAAACTCCTTCCATTAAAAAAAAAAACAAAAACAAAAACAAAAAACAGTCTGGTGGATATTTTCTAGAAAGACCAATTTTACAGTGACATTAACAACTTTGCTCAGTAGAAAAGAAAAAGGTAGACAAATGGCAATGTGATATGGCAATTGTCAGGGAATACATGTACTTCAGGAGATACCTTCTTTTGTATCATCAAACTTTTAAGTATAGGTTCTCGCTATACTCTTGTTATACTCCGTGAGTAATTTTGATGGTTATAAAACACAAAAGGGTGCCTAATTTGCATGCAGATGCTTGGGGTTCAAAAGCTACTCTGGCTACCTACTAGATTTGACTTTGGTAGCCCTGATCTTAATTCTGACATCTATTGTAAATAGCCAACTGGCTGCTTCCTTCCAGTTGGGTTGTTTTTCTTAATGCTGTTACGTTTACAGTGAGAACAAATTTCACTTGGTATTGTATGGTTTCCACAGATCTTAAGTGAACATCTGAAAGTTAAACCGGTTCATTTGTGTTTACGCACAAAATAACTGCCGCAAACAAGTAAATCTAGGGTTCTGCATGTGTGAGAAAGAAACAACACTATACATGAGATCCCATGTTTAATTGCTGGGTATTTTTATATGGAACACTTGCATTCTTATTCTCTTTTAAGCAACAAGCAATAAATCTGGCCATAAATGAACCAGGTCTTGCGTTTTGCAAATGAACCGTACACTTTGGACGTTTTTTGATCATAGATTTTAGGTGGCGGGTCTTTGAAATTTAGCCTTTAAGTGAAAAAAGATGTTTACCATATTTATTGCCTTTAGACAGAAAATCTTACAAAGTAATTAACATATCTGTTGTTTGAATTCATATTTCAACTTGCTATTGTAAATAAAAGACTGTAATGCATGTTAAAATTTCTGCGATGAGATGTAAAACTTTGTTTTGGAAATATTTTATTATTTATTAGTTACAAATAATAAAACCATTGTTGAACAATTTATGTTTTCCTGATTCATGATTGTTGGTTCTCCATGTTGTATAGAAAGTAGTCAGATATTGACTGCTAAACTCATGCAGACAATGTTTCTTTGACTTTTACAAGCTTGTATATTTTTGCTCATCTAAAGGGGATGGGATAAAAAAATATGCTGCCCAGGGAAACTGGTGCTACGAGAAAGACTGCAGGTAATGTGCAAACAAGATGTCACTTGGTACCTGAGCACTAGTGCACAGACACAGGGCCCAAAATGGCGCTGTTTCCACAAATTAGGAGATGTACACATTAAAAGTTAACCAAGCAGGGGCTTTAATACTGCATTTGAGCACCGCGAAGCAGTGGACTATGGGTGAAAGTGTCTTGGAGCTTCCGAAAACGTGCGCCCACAGGGAACTGGTGCCTAATTTAGTGCCCGAGTGCAAGGTCTTGCACCGCGCCTGGATGGACCATTTCTGAGTTCACCTCACCCTCTTTTTCAAAGCGATTTCTAAGTGCGAAGTCTTCCGTATGAAAAAACCAGTTCTTATTCATATGAAAAGTAAAACTAATTTCACAACTTTCGTACTTGGACTCGCATTGAAAAAGAGGCTGACGTGAACTCGCAAATAGCCTATTCTCGCTTGGGTACTTTAAGAAGAAAGAGTGAGTTTGCATTTGTGTCCAGCGAATACCGATTCTCAGGCACGGTGCCCGGGCACCAAAAATGAACACCCATAGAAATTTGACGCCTCGCGGCTTAGCAAGTTTCTTTGAAACTGCTGAAGGCGTTCAACGCCTTTCAGGTGAGGAAGAAGTTACTCTTGCCTTCAAAAGGGCACTTCCCTCTCCCCTTATCGAAAGATGTTCTTTGTCTCGATGTTAAAACATCTAACTTTCTCCCGATACATGCTTAGGGTTTTCCACTGGTGAATGTAGAACTGAGAACTGTTTCGACTAGTCTGCGTGACCGGCGTTGATAGAGGAAGGAAAGGGAGGAATTCGGTGCGCGGGAACACGAAGGGCGTGCGAGGTAGGGGAGAAACTCCTCGCGCGCGTCTTTCGCGCTCGCGTGCCCGATTCTCCCCATCGAACGCCAGCTGCCTTTCAGATTAGTTACAACACCCTGGCACTGCTTATGGTAACATTACGAAAATTATACTTGTATGTACAAGGTTCGTACGGGTCATGGAAAACCTGGAAAGTCATGGAATTTAAGTATTTCAGTTTCCAGACCTGGAAAGTCATGGAATTTAATTGTTGGTCATGGAAAGTCATGGAAAATTATAATATGTGTGGTATGTAAATTATTGTACATGTCGAAGCAGGGACAAAATAAAATACAAGCAGCCATGTCAGAAACTGAATACCTGAAAACAAGGATGATTTTGAAATTTTTCGTAAGTGGCAGCTAATCTTTAGGTCATGGAAAACTGGAAAAAAGTCATGGAAAAGGTCATGGAAAGTCATGGAATTTGAAAAGCTTAAAAGAGTATGAACACTGATGTAGGGTTTTGGTCATTTAGTCCAAGGAGAGGAGAGCCGGATATTCTAATAACCACCTTCTCTCAGTTTGTTGTATTAAAGTTGTCCTGTGAGGATGATCCTAGCCTAAGAGCAAGCTCTCCACTGGGGTCTCACGCGAGATTTTCGAGCGCGAATTGTGGGTCGCGTGCGGCGAGCGAAGCGACCCACAATTCGCGCTCGAAAATCTCGCGGGATAACTTTATTAATACAACAAACTGGGAGAATCCACTCTGTTATTGTCGCATTTATGGCTGTTTTGAAAGACATCCTTTGACATCTTCTCAGAGGCGCCTGTCGTTGAAAAACAGGTCCTGTTTTTCGTACAAAATTGGAACTTGTCACGTGCAATGATCTCTCTGAAGTGCAGCCCTTGCTCTTGTACCGTAAAAAACTGTTGCGATTCTTTGTGAGAGAAGGGAAATTGTCATAATTTTGGGGGGCATACTTTCGTTTCATTGTTGTCCCTGTAAACTCAGCTTTCGCTTCCACTTTTAGCGGCTGTGGGTCTTATAGCATGAAGTCAAGTCATTACAGCATGAAACGTCTGTGGGTCTCGAGTTATCAACAGGGACGTACAAACCTACGGCTTGTTCTGGAGGCTACACTTATCCTTGTCCATGCCGTGAAACGTTTTGTTATAGGAAGAGATCGTTGAGGGATGGCTGTTCAAAAACAGGTCCTAATTATCTTATGACATGTGCTCTCTTTTTTCTTAATATACTTACCTTTTATAGGATTGTAACTCTTGTGGAGATGTTTCAATTTTATGATGATGTCACGCCAAAATGCATGTGACCGCAGTGACCGTAGTAACCCCAAAACGCTTCCTAGTGACGTCAGTGTACGCATGCTCCAAAGCACAAACTTTGTTTTGTATGACATGTTTCAAGCGGAAAAATAAAAACTTTGAGTAAGTGAGGAACTGTCAACGCTGCAGGAAACACCGAGTTTAAAATATGTAAAACTGTGCACGGCGTTATGCTATCTATATCCTGACAACTCGTGCCGAAGTTGAAATGTTCCATAGTCGTTCCGCAAGTTTTGGTGAGCTCCATGGAGGTCACGGTGTTCGCGAGAGCAGCGAAGGGGAGGAGGCGACTTTAGAGAGGTCTAAAAGCTCCAGACAATTAACATCGAAGAAAAATAGCCTTAAATTTGGCTCAAGCGACTTTGTTGGAGGCAAGAAATTGATGCGGAGACCGTCGCTGAAATCGGTTTCAAACATGGTTCATAAACTCATGATTCGAGTATCTTCGGTGCAGTTTCCCTCGAACTCTGCTTACTCGACCGCCTCAATCGGTACAATTGAAGAAAATGCTTCGTACAAGAAAAGAAATTTCGACAAAAGCGAAGAAAGTTCGTCTAGGATCCAGAGAAGTAGATCGACAGAGGTTCTAAATGTGTCTGGTCTCAAAAATCATGGTAACACTTGCTTTATGAACTCTATTATCCAATGCCTCGCTCACACTGACTTGCTGGCCGAGTATTTCGTCATGGATCAGTACAAACAAGACTTAAAACTTCGCAAAGGCCAAACCAAGAAGTTTGGAACTCGCGGAGAAGTGACGGAGAAACTGGCACTATTGCTCAAGAGTTTGTGGTCAAGTCAGTACAATTCTCAAATTAGCAGCGATTTCAAGTCGATCGTTGGGAAGTATGGCGTTCAGTATCGGGGCTACGCGCAACACGATGCTCAAGAGTTTTTGCTTTGGCTTTTGGACAAGATTCACGAAGATTTAAATCGAGCAACTAAGCGAAAATACAAGGCAAACAAGGTAAGCGAACTGTGATTTGTAAAATACTTTTGAGATTCCCATTTTTGCGATACTATAGAGCTGGAGCTGGAGTGTTGATCAAATTACCTGCTCAAGTGTCATGCAATATGAACGAATTTTGATTTCAACCGGTCCGCGATACGAAGCAAAACGCAAGCATGTTTTCCTTTTTAATAGTTCTGTATTTTGTCAGTTTGCGGCATATGTAGCGATATGTGATACTGGCCTGATTAACTCTCGGTGTTTTTGACCTCGTTGTGTTCTACAGAAAGGTACGGCAGTCAGTGTTCGCGTGGTTATTTTATCGTCCTTTATTCAAATTTGTCATGGACGAAGACATAATGAAATATTTTTAATTCTTCTGGATTACGGTGGGGCAAACTGTTTTAAAAATCATTATCTTGATGTAGTTTTTGTACAATTGTAAGGCGAGCAGAATTGCTATTGATCGACCTAGACTTTCGAATACGTCGCTCACAATTTGTTTTTCGAAATAGGGCAACAATTTTCTGCCGAGGAAATTTTACAAACAGATAATCCTAGCTTTGTTTTTGAAGGCGCATTCCGAAAAATCTTGCACCTTTGTCATTCATTTCAAGTGTTGAGTTTGTCCTTTACCCAGATAAACGGAAACACAAAGAATTTGAAGAATTTCGATGTTATTGATCCGATTTTTAGCTTGAAATAAGGTGTTAAACGTAGCGTGATAATTATTCTCGATTATTGGTTCCTTTGTGTTTCACGCTGGGTTATAAATGGCTCATGCCTTTATTTAATCAAAGTGGCCCAGTACGTTCTCGTTTAATTAGCTTTGTAAGGGTCCTGATTCCCTTGTTATTAAAAAAAAACGAGGATTTACCAGTCGTTTTGTACAGTTTTTCGTGATGGCAATAGCGTTCTGTGTAAATTATAAATGGTGGTACGAGGAATTGGTGGGAGTATTGAAAGTAATCTCCCATAATGTTATTTTTAGATTTTCGTGATTAAAATAAACCTGAAGACAGATTTAATATCTTGCTCAACCATTGAAAACTGTTTTGTTTTGGATTATGCATCTTTTGTAGAACTCCTTTTGTTGGCTTCCAAAACCGTAGAATATAGGAACTTTGTTATGCCCGACATTATTATGCTCAACTTCTCTGTGCTGTGAAGAAGTAGACTTGTAGTGGCAGTTGTCTAATCCATTGTGAGGCAAACAGAAAATAATTAAGGTGGTGCAATGTTTTGAGCAACTTGTCACCCAACAAACAGCGACCAAATAGTTGCAAAACCATTGCAGCAAGTAGAAACAGAGTCAAGGGATACTTTTTGTGTGACTTGTGTTACAAGGTGTGTTGCATGGGGCAATTTCTTGTGCAACTTGAGTCTTGCAATGGCATTGCAGAGAATGTTGAAAGACAAGTTGGTTTCCATGAAGACGCATGGTTTCTTAGTCGACAGAGGCTTGTTGGAGATGTGGAATTACCACATGATTAAACCCTGTTTATCAGTATATTGAGCCTATGAGACCAACTGGTTCACAGTGCATAGGAAATAAATCATTGAACTAAATTATACAGGTGGAACTACTTTTTGTTTGAGTTAGGATCCTCAAGATAAAGTTGCTGGGGTAGCTATGGTTAAGGCATTTGAGGGGTAGCTGAGGCAAAATTATGGTGTTTGACAAAAAGCTGTGTAAACATGCCGGCTTGAGACAAGAGATATTAGTCCTTTCATACATACTTTTTTTCTATTGTTATTGATTTTTAAACATTTTTTTTGTGGTCCCTATTCAGTTCAAAGTGTGCCGAACAATGAAAATAAATTTTCAATATTTAACAAGCTGTCAATAGGATAATCACACCTGTTAAGCCTATTTGGTCAGGTGATAATAAAAAAATATATTGTTTGGCCAAATCAGCTTAACAGCTGGATGAAATTACTTTAATTAATTATTGATTTAAACGATTCTGTCCACCAAGGATGCATTAAGATTTCAAGAAGCTAGCAACTTTCTCATGTTGAAAAAAAAGTCTCCATTTTTTGCTTTCTTGTAATGAATATGATCAAACTCGAAAAGGTCAGGCCACTGATCGACACTGTCCTCGCCATGCATGATGACCATCTTTGATCAAACTCATGGTTCCCCTTTCATTGGAACAGCTTACCGGTAATTGATGGTAATGCCCTTCACATCCATGTTGCTTCTGATCTAATTGAAGGGCTGAGAGCATAAAGCACCTATATCGTATATTTCTTGAAAAAAAGCAAAAAGGTGGGTCAGATTTTGCATGCTTCCTTCAATTCACCTAGAAATCATTGCTCTGTTGTTTTTGCCTTCCATTTGCCCCTCATTTTGAAGAAATTAGCCATGCAAAAAAATCACCTTTTAGAACGGTATTCTTGCCCCAGAGGTGTACTGATCTCACCATCCGTAGAAACAATAGGTTCCTGTTGTTTACCATTACAACAAAAGATTTAAAAGACTGCTGTGCAAAAGGTCAGTTTTTGCATGGCTAGTAGCATGACAATGAAGGGCAAACAGATAAAATAATTTAGAGAACAACGATTTCAGGTGAAGACCGCATGCAAAATCTGAATCTCTTTAAAACAATTTTGTTTTTTTAGAAATATAGACCATAGGCTCTTTATGCCCCCAACCCTTCAGTTGCAGTTCTAAGAGAACAGACCCTGGTTAACTTGTTCTATTTTTTTTTTTTTAATTTTAAGTCCAAGTACTTACATAAACAGCTCAAAGGAAATGAAAAAGGCAGTTATTTTCCCTGTAGCCTGAAGCTATGACATCATTAGAAAATAACCTAATGGTACTCAAGAGCAGACACCCATTGCCAGTGATGGCCTTAATTGATGGTGGAACATTTAGCGAATTCAGTATTCAATACAAATAGTGTAAAAGAGATCTTTGGTCATCTCGGTAGATTGCAATAGTATTTAACAATAGTCTTCATTGTTATGTAGTTATCAGACCGTGAGTCGTAAATTAGTTTTGACAATATTGTCATTGGGGCTGGCTATTAGCTTCAAATTGGTTCATAGAACATGCACAGGAGCATGCATATATTGACTTAGGAGCATTTGCATAATACCCCACAACTTTTGACCACTATCGCTTGCATTTGGCAGCATTCTTTAATGAATGAGTCAGAATACAATGGATGTTATACTTATTCAGTGACATGCAATATGAGTTATTCTGCAATTTAGCCATGGAAAACTTGGAGAGCATGAAAGAAGTTCAGCTCACACTTCCCAAGTGCATTGTTAATGTGATGATTAAGTAATAATTAATCATTTTTAATTAAAGGGGCTAGGTCACGCAATTTTAGGCAATTTCAGCACTGATCAAATGGTCGTAGAATTAACTAAAAGATCACAATAACGGCTAAAAACTACAGAACAACTCAAACAAAACACAGGAGAGCCAAGAAGGGTCATGGATGGACAAAACTGGAGAGGATTAAAATGGATTGCATTTGGAAAATTTGAAAAACGTCGGCCCACCTTTTTTCAAATTTATATCAGTTTGTATCAAAATGTCATTTACACAGCTGGAAAATCATTCTCAGTTGTTATGTGGCCGTGATTTGCAAATGAAAGACTCTTAGCTTGTTCTGCCAATTTGACGTTTAGAGCTCATAATCAACAAAATTAAACAAAATTACCTAAAATAGCGTGACCTAGCCCCTTTAATATAGTCCTCTCAGCCTCTACATAAACCATCTTAGATTGTACTGGTATATTAATAGCAGGCTTCGGGGTGGAGTATCACAGTACTACTGAGTTTTTTGTTCTAAGCACATTGCTTAGATTTGGAGGTCAAGCCTTTTTTTCTCTGATGGAGACTAACGACAAGGGAGCAAAACATATCTTTATAACAGCTCGAAAACCCTTGCTATCAAAACCAGTATCCCCCAGCATGCATCATCATCTTGTTAAGTACACAGAAGATGCAACCCAGAACTTTCCTTTGCTTCGTAGAAAATGCACTGGTAATGAGATTACAATATTGCTTTGTGCATTCAGCTCTGAGTGTCAATCATTTTGATGTTGACTTCATTTCTCTCTCTTTTATTTCAGGAAACCATTGGCAAACCAGACGACATAATTGCTTTTGAAGCTCTTTCCAACCATACCCGCTGCAATGACAGCTTTGTACTTGATTTGTTCCAGGCACAGTACCGCTCATCGCTCAAATGTCCCAAGTGCAATCAACAGTCCAACACATTTGATCCGTTCTTGTGTCTCTCACTGCCTGTTCCCCAGAGAGAAACACGGCCAATCGTTGTCACTACAGTGTTTGTAAATTCATCTCGAGTGCCGCTACGCATTGGAGTTACAGTGCCTCTAAATGGCACTATCTCTGACCTGCGTGAGGTGGTCTCAGAAATGACAGGCATCAAGGAGAACTCCTTGATTCTCACAGAACTTTACCATGATGGGTTTCACAGAACATTTCATGATAAACAGTTGCTGAATGTTATCCACGAAGGAGATAATATTTTTGCTTTTGAGTCACCAAGTGGGCTGTTCCCAGAGATGGATGCTGCAGATGTCCAGGGTCCTGTTATCACAGATGGCACAGATGGCCCCATTCAAGACACCACTGTGATTCTTGTGGCAAACTGCCAGAGTGGAGGGAAGAATGCATCAATTAAACGGTGAGATTTTGTATCGTGACAATCAACCACCAGGGGAGTCTAGGGCTTTAGTTCCTGTTTAACTGTAAATGCAGTTGAATACAATAAAATACAATACAATTGTTTTTAACTCACTAACCAACAAATACATAATGAATATGTAATAAAGGTTATGATTTTGTTTTACAAATACATAACGATACTCGAAGGGCTCCATTCAGAAATGCCTTTAGTGACTTTTGCGAAGATTTTAGGTCATTTCGCCTTGCTTTTACCCTGCCCCCCAGTGGCCCTATTTTTTTCGATTGTTATTTTCTTCATGCCTCTTCGGGTAGGTAATTTGATAACTTAATTATAGTAATTTATTATGCAAAATTGGGCCTCAACTTTGCAAAACGACCAAACAGTAAAAAAAAGTCACTTAATGCTTTGAGTCCTTCAATTGCACCTGACTTAAATATTAATACAGAATAAAGGTACAATATCATAAAACATTTGAGCCTAGAGACTGGGTAAACTGGTATTTGGCCGCACAGAACTCCCACTGATTAAAGGAAGCAAGTGAATTCTTGATAGTTCCTTAGGTGGGTAAAAACAGAAGAAAAACCCTTGTCACAATGACCAAAGCGTGTCTGCGGCTGTTTAAATGAATAGTTGTGGCCACATAGCAAGGGTTTCGTTTACTACATTATACTAACAAAATTTTTTGAGACTGATAGGTGTTGGCTGCTAACAGTTGTTTGACACAGGTGATACCCTCTGAAGGCAAAGTAGGTTTTCAGATTCAGTGGCAGCTGGTCTTTGACATTGTGTCACTGTTCAGTATGAGATTGTGCATGATTCGTTTGAGAAACAATTGCAGGCTTGTATTGATTTTGACTGAGGCCAGTACCACTCTGGGAGGAGTGTATCAGGGATCAAAAATAATTTTTTAAACCTTGAAAATTGCCCAGGTTTGTTTGACCTTTTTTGTTGTTGTCGTTGTTTACAGATTTGGTCTTCCTTTTATTGTAAGAGTTCTAAGAGAAATTAGCTATGAAAAACTGCAAGCTGCAATATTGAAAGCCATGTCAAGGATTCTGATGGATAATTTTTCCTCAGAGGTAATGGTTTCCTCCATTCTTAAAATACCTGATAACATTAACAAACAGACAGACATGACCTGATTAATGGGGGGAGTGCATATTCAGTTGAAAGAGAGAATGAGTAGTCGGCTGTGGGGTTAACACACATTCATCCAATTCCACCGGTCAGAAACTACAGGTCACTGTTCTGCAGTTAAATTTAAATGCAGGATACTGACAGCTGTGTGTCGTTCTCTCAGAGTGAATGCAATGTAGATATGACTGACAGACACAGTGATGTCAGTCCCTTTTAGTTTGAGACTCCTCTGCCATTGTGAGCTGCTATCACTGATACGCCACCATCGGTCTTTGACACAGGCAATGCAGAAGCAAGGTTTGCTGTTCCGGCTGCGTGTGTTGAATGGCTTGCCAGGAAAGAGTGCACTTTCTCCTGAAGTGGACCACCCATTGTATCAGGCTACTGTTGACAAGTAAGAAGCCGCTGCCTTTCTGAGGTGGTCAGTGATAGAATATAGGAATATTTTATTTAACCACGTAGAACACCCAGGAGCCGGAGGCTCGTTATAATGTGTACGTGAACAAATCAACTGAAATCAGAACAAATTGAATCAAATGTTGGTTTTTGTGGAGAGGGAAAAACCGGAGGACCTGGAGAAAAACCTCTCGAAGCAGAGTAGAGAAACCAACAAACTCAGCCCACATATGACGCCGAGACCGGGAATCGAACCCAGGCCACATTGGTGGAAGGCGAGTGCTCTCACCACTGCGCCAACCCTGCTCCCCTAAATGAAGCAGTCCCTGTGATAGTCCCTATGCATAAATGTGGTCTACCTGTATTTAACTACAGAACTCCTCCCAGGAAGGGGGTGGGGTGTCCTTATTCCCTTGTTCCCAAAATTAATTTCAAACTTTTTTCCCAGCTTTTTGATTACAAAAGTCCCCTCCCTCTGTGCGGTTGCTGAATAGATAGTGAGTAGCGAGCCAATCAGATTATAGGATTTGTGATAGTATACAAGTGGATTTCTACTAACCGTAATTATTGAAGGGCTCCAGGAGAAAACGGTCCTAGGGAAAGGGATGGGAAGAAGACAGGCCCAGGGAATGAGGTTGGGTAATGCTTATGCTAAGACTGGTCAGATCGGTAGTTTTCGTCAGCTATTTTTCCTGTACGGTAACAGGAAAATACAACATTAAAATTTGTTGCTTTACCCGTGGTTTACAGGGCACTGATGTCGTGTGGTACAGGTTGTGGTCCACAACATATCAAGGTGATTGCTGAATGGGAACCAGAGACAAGAGTGAGGTAAAGATCACTATTGTCGTCGTCATCATTGCTGTCTTTGCCATCATCATCTGCGTTGTCGTCATCATTGACATCATTGCCCCGCGTCATACTTA
>BLFK01000031.1:341705-369205 GCA_014634185.1 Astreopora myriophthalma
TTGGGCACTAAGAATACGCCTCGACGGGTAAACATTCGCGAATTGTCCGGCGATGCTCGAGAGAGAGGAATAAGCTAGCACTAGTAAGATCTTACTCAACTTAGCGGACTAATCATTCCAGCGCCATCTGTTCTGTATCCAATTTACTGCGATTTTCAGTTGAATAAGGCAAACGGAAAGTTTGGTGGTAAAGTTTTGACGTTGAAATTACCATGTTGTCAATGGTTGGAAACTGGGCGAGCTGCGCTTGACAACATGGTAACCTGAACGTCAAAACTTTGTAACCAAAGTTCCCTCGTACCTTAACTAAACTCAAAATCGTAGTACATGCAAAACGTGGTACTTGGCCTTAGCGATAGGATCTCACTTGCGATGAGATCTTCCCAGCACCGTAGGTCATTACAACCGGGGAAAAAAAGACATAATGGCGATCGGGCGTCAGCAGCTTTATTTTGCCAATTACCTTAAGATAAACGTTACAAAGTTGAAATAAATTAACTCTAACCCTAACCGAAATGTCTGCACCTAGAAGTCTTGTCAAAAGGACTTTTTTTGTTCTTTTTTTTTTTTTCAGTTGCCCATAATTTCACTGTTGCTTTGGTTTTTCTAAATTTAAGGCGATTTTTAATTGAGTGTCGTGCAACTAAAACCAAAGTAATTGCACAGCCAATCACGTTCTAGTAATTACAGACTCAGCCAATCACGTTCTAAAGGAAATGCACTCTTCAGCCAATCACAAATCGAAGTAGTTCACGATTTGGTTTTACTAGCCAATCAGAACGTAGAATAAGCTAACAGGCAGCCCAGTGCCAGGCACGGGAAAACCAGATTGACTAATTAGAAGTCGCATTGGTTTCAGTTTTGGATTCGCTCAAGCTTTTTTTGATCCAATCATAGACCAAAACCAAAACCAGAAGAAAAGCAACTGAAAACTGCTCTGTCACGCGAGGTGATTGGTCTAAAGCCAGGCCAGGCCATTCATTCGCGACTATCTTAACCAATGAGATTCAAAATCCCAAACCTATGGTGACTACGTCAGAGCATTTTCCCGCGCTTAGAGTCACTTAGAGTCACTTCGTGACCATTACATGGCGTTGAGTGAGATCTGATTGGGTCTGGTCTGAGTAAAGAAACAAACAGTGCTTAATCCACCTCCACCAGATATTCGTATGAAGAGTTCATTCAAACCATTCCGGCTGTGCATGACCGAGCTAGTTATAAAAAATAACTGCATCGTTACAACGTCTTCATCGCTACAAACGGTTTTGGGAACCGTACAAAAGATTTTGTCATCCTCTTATAAAAGGGGGCATTCTTTTGGGCTTGTTCCGGATTTGGAATATTTAGATTCGGTATATTTGCTAACCGTGTTCTTTTGAGACCTATGTTCCGAACATATATATATATATATTTTGCAAAGATTTCTCCAGTCGGTCTCTTAATCCTAAACCGGAATAGGAATAAACACAAGAGTCCCAAAAGAACGCCCCCAAAGTGTATTCTGAGTTGGTTGCAAACTTCCAAGTTAATTGCCGTGTAAACATGGTGTGTCAGCTGTTCTAAAAGTTGTACAAACTCTCTTAATTGGAATCACAGTGGCGCTGTGCAGTTTATAATGGTAATTGAACTGAGTCGAGTGCAGTTCGGTCTGAAATCATACGCATGATTTCCAAATGGGACGAGCGCGCAGCGCGAGTTCGATTTAAAATCACAAGTATGATTTCAGACCACAATTGCACGACACGAAGTTCAGTTACCACTTTATTACACCCATTTTGAAATCACAGTTTCTTTTGTCAATATTAATATTTATTCATCCACTATATGTAAAATTTCATACCAAACTTTGACCATTTGTATGGGCTAAAAAAAGGATGCGATTTAGAGCACAAAACTGGTGCGATTTGTGAATAAATCACGCCGCTGAGAGCCGATCAGATTGCAGGGATCACCAGTGATTTCAAAATGGGTGCAGTGAACCAAAGTAAATTGCTTCCGCAAAATCTTCTTGTTGTATACGTCCTGGCTAATGTTCACCCTCCTTTAACAGGGATGAATTGACTTAAAATGCCCTGAAAAGTTGCTTTTGCAGGATTGTAAAGTCCCCAAAACAATTGCATTTAATTAACCCTGCACGTTTGGCGAAGTTTGGATCGAAGTGCTTGTTCACTTCGAACGCATTTGGCCAACAAGCATTCTCGTCCGCGGAGGCCGCGATTCCTTTGGTCAGCACCAAGAATGACGACCTCTTGCGCCGGTGCCGAAATACGCGCAGTCGCAGGTGGGTGTTGTTTCAAATTTTTGAGACTGCGCATAAGAAGTTTGGTATTCGCGGACTTCCTGCATGGTTGGGAATTTCCAGAGGTCGTAATTTCTTGGTGCTGTACGAAAGAATCGCGGCCTCTGGTGACGAGAATGACAGCGAAGTTATTCCAATGTTGCGGGCGAAGCGTCCGGCATTTTGCCCGAGAACCAACTGTTACAAGAACTAATGTCGTGGGGAAAGGGGCAAATAGAAGGTAATTGAATTACTCTTGTAAATAGTGGCTCATTGAGTCAATGTTTCTCATCCAGGCAGCTTCGAGCGCTGGTAAATAGTAGTTAACTTTGTTAATATATAAAGAGGTGACCCTCAGTGGATACTTTATTTTCTAAAATGTTTTGGAATAGCCCAAAATTAACCGAGATTGTAATTTGGGTACACCCGAAGGCTTATAACGCCTAGTGGTTCGATCAGTAAGCTACTTTTCAACTGTTGATAGAAATTTTGACGTAATAAAAACATTTTCAGATCAGAAATATTCGCTCTTTGGATTGTTCGAGATGTTGACTATCGCACGTTAATTTTCGATAAGCATGTGCACGCTAGATAGTTATCAAAATGACTACAAGCGGGACTCTGTCTTGGTTCTTGGAAATGGAGCACCGGACCGTTGGTAGAGGAAGGGACCACCGCGCGCAAGGTCTTGAGTGAGTGTTGCTGCACCAAAACACTCAGGAGTCTTTAAATAAGCGAGTAGAAAGTGCTGCCTTTGTATTGACATCAACAGAGGGTTAGACATGTTCGCCTTCTCGGACAAGGACCGTAAACCGTAGGTCCCGTCTCACAATAGGGAGTTTAAGGAACTACAACGGGGGCACGGCTATTCATAGAGTTATTTTTATGGAGTTACTTTTATAGAGTTAGAGTTTTGCTGGTCGATCTCCGACAACGGCAACGGCAACGCCAGAAGGCAATTGGTTTAATGAGGAAAAACAATAGCTCTTCACCCTCTGCACGTGCTGCATGCATTTTAGTACATGTCCTTGCCGTCGTCCGCAAACCAGCAGCGTGGAGTGACCAAATTTAAAGTTTTTTACGACAACGGGAGCACACAACAGGGAATCCTTCCTCCTCTATCTTCATTTCAACGCCGTTACCATCAATCCAGTAATAGGATTCTCTGCCCACGCTGTACAACGTGAACGAGACGGAATAATCGCAAACTCTTTACGATTGCGGAAATCTTTATTGAGAGGCGACGTTTTTGTCGGCGTTGCCGTTGCTTAAACTCCCTAATATATACGACGGCAACGTCAGCGACATCACCTCGAAGCAATAGACTCTAATGAACAAAACCGTTGCTCTGCACGTGTGTTTTGAAGTTTGGTAAATTTCTTTCCCGTTCTCTGCCGATCTGCAACGTGAATTAAATGACCAAATCTCAAGTTCTAACGAACTGAAACGCGAGCACACAACGGCGGATTTTGATTTTGTTTTTTACTTTGAACCCCGTTCCTCCGAATTCAATTCCTGGATAGTTCGATTAGTTTGCAGGAGTCGAACGAAGCAGAGTAGTCACGAAAAGCTGTAAAAAACGTGAACTAGCATTCGGCGTCATTCTTCAGGTCCCTATTAATGAGTTGCTACACATTTTGAATGCGCAAACGACTTGGAATAAAATGGCCGCGCGATGATAACACCGAGGCAAAGTTGTATTCCTCGTGGCCGTCGTCATCGTAGTTGAGCAAGCTCTCTAATGAAATAAGGGTGAATCTTTTGGAACTATTCTGTTTATTGCTATTCCGGTTTAGGATTAACGGAATAACTAGAACAAGGTTTCCCAAAATAAAGCGTATTCCGAAAACGGAATAGTTATTGCGGAAGTGATCTGAGAACAGTAACGCCCGGAATAGTCTGGACACGACCAAGAACTTCGGCGGCCGCGCACGGTTTTCGCGCCAAAATCTCCCCAAAATAGCATTCCGAGTAAACCATATATTCTCTTCGTTCGGTTCATTCTGCTAACGGGAGCAGAATAAACAGAATGCTATTCAATTCATTCCGAAAACGGAATGAGTCCCTAAATAACGGAATAATAAATAAAGAATGCGCCTTTCTGATCGCCTTCTGATTAGTCTGGTGCATTCCTGCCCTGTGCATTTTATCTTAATCAAGGAAGGTGGATCATGCCGTCGGAGGCACGGAACGAACACATTGGCAATAGTGATGATAACCTGCCTGTCCGGTCGGAAAGCTCCAAGCTCTCTTCCAAAGCTGAAGCCGTCGTGCTCATTTCCTGCTGAAAGTTCATTGCAACGGATGGGTGCTACCACTTTAAGGCCGGTGTCCAGGGCCATTCCATTTAATCGACCAGAGGCGTAAAGAGGACACGCTGGTTGGATAGCTGCTCCCATTGTCGGTGAGTTGAAGGTTTGAAACGTAAACTTGCAAAATAGCAGAGGGGTAGGAAACGCAGAGGGTAGAGAACAACGAATCGTTCGGGTAAACATCACGGTCCGAGTAATGGAAATCCCTTTGGTCCAAAGGTTAAACTGTTGTTCAAAGAGGGCTGAACAGTGGATGAAATGTAAGCCTTCGCCACTCTTGGTTAAATAAGAACGGTCCGTTTTTCGTATGGTTAGTTGGTGCAGGAAATGTCAAAAAAGTCGACTTGGGGGGAGGTCTATAGAAAAAGGTAAATAGTGTCCTCAGTTGTTGTTTGCAAATTCACAGAATCATAGTACGGCACGTGCACGCACAGGCGAGCGGCGCGTGCACAAAATGCGTGCGCAACCTTCCTGTGCGCTTGTGAAAATTGCCATGATGCTCACAAAATTAGCTTACTGTCGGTAATGTTTGTCCCGACCGTGTCTTGTTCTTTTAATTTGTGAGGTTAACACTGTTGGTCATTTACGTTGCGGAATAGACCCTTTCATGCTCTTGAGTGCATCATGGGTAATCAGGGCAATGTGGTGTGAAATTTAAAGGTATGTACGGAAGTTTAAAACAATGAAAAGTATTCATGATACGCAAGTTAGGGCGCTTTTATCTCACAAACCAGAACACAAGGCTGAATAAAGTCGGAGAGAGTAGCTATTGTAGAAATTATTTCATTGAACAAAGTTTCTACCGTACATTTCCTGTAATTACGAAGGCACAAAATTACAGAGAATGTATGGAGAAACAACAACAATATTCAGGAACTCAAGAGAATAAATATGAGTCCAAATCATCTCAGTTGCTAACTTGAACTTATATGTTTGGTGTATGAACGCGAAAGTCTAGAAATGTAGAGTCATCAACAATTTATTTTGCTTTGAATTTTCGTAACTCTAAACCTTTGAATTTCCCACTGTCCCCCTGGGCCGCGTTGTTTGAAGCAGGGTGAGCGCTAACCCTGGGTTAAATCCATTAAAACCTATTGGTTGTCATGGTATTTATCCCGGGTCAGCACTAAACCATGTTTCGAACAACTCGTCCCTGATTACCCATGATGCACTCAAGAGCGTAGACTGGTCTATTGTTGGCAGATTGAGCTCAACTTGTTCAGAAAGGGTTAGTTCATCCAGAAGCGTTGTCTGCGGCCTGTCCTCGAAAGCAAAAGACAAAAGGGACTGTACTTTTCACAGAAGCTTGGTTAATCCTTGCTTTTCCAACAGTTGGGACTCGTTTTTTCTCAAGAGAACGACTATTCGTTTCTTTTCCTTCGGGGATAAGACCCCCAGCCCAGTTTAGTTCACGTGTTCGTCTGGAGCCCCACTCTAAAAAACTTGCCGCGCGGAACCTGTAAAATGCACAACGGTGGTTGTTTCAAACGCTGTTTTTATTTATCTCTAACCTCTTCCATCTTTCCAAATTATATGTACAAGTTCAAATACGGAGAACCTATTTACAAGAGGATAATAGGCAGACAGTCAGCCGTTTTTCCTGCCAACCAAAGTGTCCCCTTTGCTTAATCTCTTCAGTGGCCCCAGTTGTTCCAAAGCTTGGATAACTTTGAAAGATACTCCAAGCAAAACATGCATTTGCCGAGGTTGTACATGGATCCATTTTTCGTGCTTTTAAATAATATTTGGCACCTACACTTTCAACTAAGCAAAAACAGTTTATTCTACATTCGGAAACTAACATTCATGCACGGGCAATAATGAAAACTGCTTTTTGAAAAAAAATTTTTTTTCCAAATTGCCCTCCCCCCCCCCAAAAAAAAAATCTTACTCTGACGAATTTTCAGTATATATTATAAATCTATGAAATACCGGCCTATGTGACGTCTGCAGATGCTATCTTATTTGTGGAGTATTTGTGAGATGAGGGAATCGCATAATCCTTGACAAGACCGCCTTCGTCAAAATAGTTCGATGTGAAGCAGAAATATAGTCACGATGCTTTGTTTACACAACGTCAGTGTAACTTCATATTTTCTGTTTTAGCGTACTATTTTTCCGGGGTAAAATTGTTCCTCCACACGTTTAGACTCCGGCGCGCTTGAAACGACACGGATAGCGTTCTGCGCGCGTAAAACGTACACACTTCTGGTGCGATAAATCTGAAGTTTTCACGTACTGTTAACCTCAAACTCTAAAATATTTTCTCTCTCCTCCTATGATCCTTGATAAATATCTGTACT
Source organism: Astreopora myriophthalma (assembly GCA_014634185.1). NCBI lineage: Eukaryota > Metazoa > Cnidaria > Anthozoa > Scleractinia > Acroporidae > Astreopora > Astreopora myriophthalma. The sequence continues at coordinate 348,599 of BLFK01000031.1, forward strand.
CCGATGCGACGCTACAGCCAAGTAGACAGTCTCTCCCATGTTGAAAAACACCATATCTCGCGTTCTCTCCGACGGAATATCCTGCACTTTAGCGAACTTTTTCGAGTAATATCGGTCCCACGCGTATATGCTTGGACTGTGGTCGCTGCTCACGATGGCTAGATACGTCTTCTCGCTGGACATGAAGGGTGACGTAATGGTTATCCAATCACGCGCCTGGGAAAGCAAGCGCTCAAAATTAGAGTGGTATGTTACAAAACAACCCGAGTTGAAGATTTCCAGTCCGCCGCTCTAAAAAGGCCACAATGGTGTATCCCCACGGTATTCAGTATTCTCTGACACAGAACTTGAGTCTAGGAAACACTTCATGAATAGGCCGGCATTTTACAGTTGTTTTCTCAGTGAGCTGGCCTATGAATGGCAGCTAGGCTGCCGGTGACCTTGTATTGATACAGACTGGATTGCCTTTATCTAACTAGCTAGTCTGTATTTACATAAGAAAAGCAAAGAGGCTTGTATCAAAACAAGGTGACCGGCAGCCTGACTTCCATTCGTAGGCCGGGTAACTCAGCCACAACTGTAAAATGGTCGATTCTGCTCTGGAGTCGGTAAAGTAAAATGAAGATCAAAATGATAACCGACAGGTTATTACGTCACAGTGTGAGGTGATTGGTCCCAAGCCCCCGGCGTAAAGCTCGTCTTGTTGGATAAACGCGGTAAGGTGTGGGGAAGCGGCTAGAAATCCAGGTAACGTTTGTTAAGTAGGAGCTGAACAACTTATCTCCTGTTTCACAGAGCACCTTTAATGCACGGACGAGAGAGAACACTGGCGTGCTAAACAACTCACCCTTTTCGATGGCACCTCTTGGAAGAGCTCGAACTCTGTTCCATTCCAGCGGAAGACGAGAGAACTTTCAGCTTGCCAGCGAGCCACTGCTAGGAAATGTGTTCCATCAACTGACAGAGCCTTGACACCGTATGCCCGCTCACCAGTGGGTAGCCTGTGGAACACCTCGAACCTGCTGCCAGACCACTTGTAGATTAAGACATGTTCGCTGCGAGCAAAGGGACCTTGAAAGACAGCAGTGATTGGTAAGTGACAGAGCTATTTTTCATGACTTAACAGTACGGAAAAACATAGAGCCTACATGCATATTTATGGGATAGAGTGCTATCGTGTGGTCGGCTTCTGCCGGGGTATTTGCTACTGTTACTGTCAAACGATTCAATGGTTTTCAAAGTAAGCTGAGGCAAAGGAAGTAAAAAACCTAAGAGTCTTATTCTGGAGTAATACATCATTCACCGTAATGCTGATCAGGGCGTTGCAAAGCCTAAATCTAGGACGGGAACTGAATCTCAGACTTGACCGAAGAACGAGTCTTTGATAGAACTTAGACTACGGGAACTCTAAAATTCAAATCTCAATCAACGTGTTCGTTTTTAACTGCCGTCAATCGACTGTAGCAGATCAGGTCAGAGGAGTCACATCGCGCGTTGTGATTGGTGCATTTCGATCCTCTTTGTCACGAGTTTCCGTCTGACGGCCCGCCACATAATTGACCTTAGTAAGGAAAGGAATTGCTATTTTGATTTAGAAGTCTGTAGTTTGTCTTGGAGTCTCTGATTATCGACTCTGGGGAGGTATATGCGGTGTCTGGCGTTGAAGTTACTGTAGGGGTCGCCAGGTGCAGGTGAACATGTTCTGGTTTGTTGTAAGATGTCTCGACATACAGCATACTCCCACTCAAAAGCCAAACATTGATAGCGCAGTCTCCGAAGCGGCTGCGCGCGCAAATTGTAAGAGCTAAAAACGCCATGCTTCTAATACAAGTAAACTGTTTTGAACGCGATATAGAGCTGTTCGTTTTTACTGCAACTAAACTGCTTTAAACGCGATATACAGCTGACGCTCAATTTTAAAAAAAGAACTTTTTCAAGGGTCGATATTCCCTTTTAAATTACATTCCACATACCTGTAATAGCCAAAAAGGTCGATCCATTCATATGAAAGTGTTCCACATCAGCACCAACCGCCGCTATTTCTTGGAATTTAGCGAACCTCTCTCCGTCCCATTTAAAGATATGCGAACCCCGCCCATAGTATATAGCCACTGCTAGGTACGTATCTTGACCAATTTGGAATGGCTCCACATCAAACGCCTTGACCGTGGGCAACGTTTGAAACGGAGTAAACATGTTGCCGTTCCATTTGAATACGGGCGAATCATGCGAGCGAGAATTGCTGGCCACCGCAAAATACACGTCACTCCCAATGTTAAATTGACGCCACTTTCTCGCAAATGGAACTTTGAGGACTTGAAAACTGCGGAACCTTTAAAAAGAAACGAAAAACATATATAACGTATCTAAGTGATTAACTGTTCGAATAAGGTCTCCGAGTTTGAGATCTCGGAGAAATGTGTAACTTAGAAATTACAGTGCTTGAACATGAAAATCTAGCGCATGTTTAAAAGTCGTTTAAAACATGTTCATAGCCATCGAGCGATCATTTCGCCTTTTTTCAGAGAACTGATTTCAAAATCAAAGCACCCGTGGAGTATTTTATCGACGGAATCAACCGCTCAAAGTTAATTTTATTTGATTTATTTAAGCCGTGTTCGCATCAAACACTAATTATATTCAATTGAATTATAATTTAGGCTATCATACTCCATTCAATTCTATTTAATTATGCTTCGGTTCACATCTGCGATCGGGCAACCTCGCAATCTGAAGTTGTAATCAAAATGGCGCCCTGTCGCGTGGCTGCTATGATTATCATCACCATACTTGATTTTGAGGCAATAAGAAAGGCTTAGTTTGTTCCATACGAGTTTCGTATTGCGCCTAGTATTTAATTTGTGTTGCACCGTCTCGTCGCTCCACAAAGCAACGAGAACTTTGGTCTTTTCATGCCACCACGTGTCCGCCATCTTGTTTAATTCCGCATTATAATTACTTCAAATAACCCACTTGAGGTCTTTCGAAGTAAGTATAATCCAGTTATGATCAGGGACTGTAATTAGTTGATGTGAACCATCCCAAATTTAATTCGATTATGATTCATCATAATCGAGGCCTAATATGAACACGGTTTTAGCCCGGCTTTTTATCGTTTATCATACGACTACTACGAACAGCTCCTTCTGTGTTCCACGATCAAACGCGCGCGTAGGGAAGGAATTAATGGCATGGTTGAGAAACTAAGCACTGTTCGAACTTGAAAATTTCAAGCAACAAAAAAATTCCCTCACGCGCATTTTGACCATATTTCAGACTTCCGCATTATCGAAAATACTCAGAAAATGACTAATCACCTGAGTGGGCTTATGTAATTATTAAATTATCCTTAATTCTTTACTTTTAAGTGCATTGCTCTTATCTTGCGACAAGTGAAAAGTAACAGTATTCGCGATTTAACCCCGCTGGCCCCAGAAACGATCGACATTCAGCCTCTCCTTGAAACATCGACGCAAAATCGCGCGATAGCATCCGGTAAGCAACACGAGTCTCGAGAGCTTGAATGCCAGTCATAATTCAGAGTCTTAGGGATAAACCGCACTCCAAGAGCTAAGAGCTCAACATGGGGAGCTTTATAAAGAGTAGGAAGGTTAAACGTAAGATAGAGGGAAAGAACTAGTAAGAAATACATGCAATTACTCCGTGAGTGAACACCCTTAAGGGAGGGCCGAAGATGCACCTGCAATGAAAGGCGTCTTGTTTTGAATGTTGATCTTGCCTCTTTGCTTTCTCAATAAGATTTAATGAGTTCTAAAAATATCCCTTTATCTCTTAATAAGATTTAACTGAGTTCTAAAAATATCTCGTTATTAGCTTTTTAGTTCTCGGCGGGGGACTTTGCTTGTCAGGTCACAGTTTATGTCGACAAAATCCAGGGTATCTCTGTGTCCACTCAATGACACGTCCCTAACGAAGATGAGTAAAGCGATGACAAAGGACCAAAAAAAACACCACAATAACATAACACAAACAATCGATACCGAAAAATGAGACGATGCAACAAAACAAAAGAGCAGTGGAACAAACCCTCCGTCAGGTTTCACACACGATGGTACCAGGTTAGCGATAATAGCAGAAGATAGACCAGTGTTAGAAGAATCACAGACAGCATTACTGCATACAGCTCCCAAGAAGCTGTCACCATTGCAAGGCGGATGAACAAGAATCCCCATGAAAATGTGAGCGGTTAGTTCTCGGATGTGTCTCTATTGTGTGGATTAGGTGCTTTTAAAAGTATGGATGATTCACTCACGGACTGTAACTGGGATCTTGCTCCAAAGATTTGGCGCTGAATATGAAGAAAGATATTTCCATTCACTCCATGCGTATGACATGATATGATGAGTCAAATGCAAACAAAAATCACCGTACACGGACAAACGAATTAAACTCCACAAAGATAACCAATGGATAATGAACTACTGAAAAATGCTCACATGAGTACAATTTAGAAATGTCATTTCGCAGTCAGCAATATTTATTCAAGAACTTCTGTTGTTGAGCGGTAAACCACCGATAGTTTAAACAAATAAGTCCGCATAAATTACAATAACAAATTAATGTTTATTCCCATTAATTAAAAACATTTAAACAGAATAGATTTTTCCCGCATCCCTCCCAGTCCCCTACGGAAAGTTATGAAACGAGGCTGGGATGGATAAAATTCGAAATGGCTGGAAAATGTTTACTTCACCCAGAATGTTATCCGCCCAAGCTTCGTTTCATAACTTACCGTGGGGGGCTGGGAGAAATGCGAGAAAGGTCTGTTAAGCTTTCAAAATTACGGTCATCAACAAGTACAATTGACTAGAAGCAGTTAGATTGAAGGTTGGTGTTGACCAAAACCACGGACCGGCCAAGATAATCTAAATTAACGTGGCAATTGAATGCCAGTCACATTTACCGTTATCCTGAAGCTCGTGAAGTAGGATGACACCATTCGGGCAAGGTTCGCCTTTTCATATACTCCCGCATCGTGCCCGGAATATAGCAGCCAATTTTTACCTCGTCAGTTCTTGTAATTTTGTCAGGAACTTCTCTTCAATCGAAAGGAAGGTATCAAAGTAATTTAAGAATCCAATACGTACCTGTGTTCGCTGTCCCATTTGTAAATAACGAAGCTCTTTCCCCCGAGCTGCGACACGCCTAGAAAGAGCTGGTTGCCGATGTAAAATGTATCCAGGTCCCACGCGTCCATGTACAAGGTTTGAATCATGTATTTCTTCATGAATTGCGTCATGTTTACGTATTCTGGAAAGAGAAGAGTTAGACGCTGAAAAATCATGTGATTAACAGAAATGGAAACACCACGTCATATTTAGTATGCCCACTTTAAAAGGGGAGAGGTAAAAAAATGCACTCTGCGCTCTAACAGTTGACGTAATGTCTGGAATGTGAAGAAAGACGCCCTTGACGATTAAAAGAAGTTGTGCACGCTGAACGTAAAATGTTACGCACTGGAAACCAGCTGCCTCTGGGTCTTAGAGCAGTTAATATCCTCTTAAGTCGCAGTCGCACATTTATCTCGTACTCGATTTTTGGGAGGTGCAGATTTATCAGCACAATCTGCTTTTGTAATATCATTATCGCTCATTTTGGCAAAGTATACAATGTCCCATTAGTCTCGCCTATGAGTCTCGCCTCAGGCTCCCGACTGACCTACCTTTTACTTCAGGCTGAGTAGGAACTGGTGCTGCGGAGGGAGACAAAACAGTAGGATAACAAAATAAAAATTATTTACTGAGAGATTATAAAACTTAAAAAAAAGACGTAATTATTCATAATCGATAAGATGGCAAGTAAGAAATCAATTGTCAATTTTGAAACGCCCCTCATCACGCGAAGAGTTCTCCAGAAGTTTTGTCAAGAGCCATACAGCTGACATACTAGTGTATTCTTAAGTGTGGAGAACAATGGGGCGTGGGTCTATTGAGGCGTCATTATGCAACCGCAAGTTCGTTCTCTTACGTTACTCTCTGGTGTGTGAAAATTCATACAGAATCGTTCGTTCCTAGAAGCTTCAGTAAAGAACCCGTTTTAACCGCAGGATAGTTACCTAAAACAATCCACAGAGGTCAAGGCCAATAACTTGTTTTCGAACAAAACAAGAAAAGGAGCAAGACACAATAGAAAATGAAGGGTTTTTTTTTCCCGTGGCCGGGTGTTTCGTTTCTGAGATTTGAGTTGGAAAAGGAAACAAGATATTTTTTTCATAATGTTTTCGCAAAATTAAGTTATGTTGCTTTCACATGCAAACGGTGTTGGAAACAAAAGCCATTGGGAACTATAAATAATAATAGAAAGTTCACTTTCTGCCAGATGAAGAGAATATTTCATGGAGGTGTGAAGATATGCACGTTGATATCGTCGAACAGTATTTTGCGAGTTGGTAAAATGTTTTTTTTTTTTTTAACCAGGTGAAAATGAAGTTCATAGCTTCAACCCGCCGTGCAATTTTCATGTTGTTTTACCACAAGAGCGGTCTTAGCTTTTTTCACAAGTAACAGTAACTGTAAAGCGGACTACGGAGTCACCCATACCTTCACTGCTGAGGATATCGGAAATACGACACTCGAGTTCCGGATGTGATTTCGTACGGAATCTTACGTGTGGTCTCTTTCACACTAAACAGTTTTGTTTGTCTATGCAATAATGAACAGTACGAGGGAAAAAAATGATAGAACAATTTTGAGGTGTATTTCAACTGCAAATGTTTCTACAATGGGACTTTGGCTATCACAGACCAATTTCTAACAAATCCAGAAATTTCGCACGACCTTAACGGTGTATTTTTAGCGGTTACGTTAGCGAAATTATCTTACTTGTGACTAAACTGGGCGTGGAAGGCACTTCACGACCTGAAAGGAGACGGAAAACAATGTTAAACGACTCGGATTATCACGAGGTATCAGCGTGAAACCAGTTCAAGCGTAATTCATCAGAAAATAAAAGGGTGACTCAAGCAAAACAGTAAAAGAAAACTGTGGTTACATACTGACGGGGCTGATATTTTTAATGAAGCTGGCAAAGATATGCTTTGTAACAGTGAATGACACAAATTGGCCAGATTACCTTCGCATCTTGCTACCGCATTGCAAACTTCTTTTCCTGCGAAGAAATAAAAGGATTGATATTCAGCATTATTTTCTTCAGGTTTCCATCTACCTTGCCTTTTTTTAGAATATTTCCGTAAAATTTGAATCACTTAAATATCGCGACTGCATGAATGTTTATGTTTTAAACAGTTGTTTTGTTTATTTTCGAACGTCATGCACGAAGACCATACATCCTGAACGTTTAATTTTGATTTACGACCCGGCGTTTAACTTCTTGTTTTAGTCTTAGGCTGTTAGTATAACCCGTTATTTATATCTTCGGTTTAGTCTTGTTGTTGTCGCTTAGCATCAAGTAGTTTGTATCTGTTTATTGATTGATTGATTGATTGATTGATCGATCGATTAATTAATTGTCCTTTTCTTTTTCTCTTTTTATTTCCTTTTACGGGAAGACATTTTGTGGGAAGTCCGAAAAATCACCGAGTCATTATTTGCCAGGTATGATGTTTCATTGCGCTACCTTTACTGGACAACGCACACACTCAATTGCCTCTTAACTGGGGAGCGTTTTCGGGGTTGAACTCGTAACCCGGCTTTCCAGAATTGCCCTTATACGATTACCCTGCTGAACGTTAACGTTCTCCTTTAAGTCACATCTCGCACCGGCGGCAAAAAAAAATTAGAAATGTTACTACAATTTTAAATGTAGAAATGTTAAATTTAGAAATGTCACTACAATTTCAAAAGGGACTTGACAGTTTCTCTGTGTCGTACATCTTTTCAGAAGCCACAGTAATCATTCATACCAACACTTCAAACAATTAAGTAATGGTCCGTGTGAAAATTATGGAGGTTGTAGCGGACGGGTGGTCGCCGGAACGTCGCTACTTAAAACCAATTCACGTCAAGGAATTTTTACGCGGCAAGAATCTCTCAGCTTCACTGTTTGTTTTCCGATTACAAAAAGTAACGAAGTCAATATAGAAAGCAACGTCACCATTACTCTTCCATGGTACAGCAAGCAAGAAGTGTTTCGCAACGTGCTATTAGGCAACGTACGCGCGGTATGTTAAGTATTACATGACTTACCAAATGGAACGCAAATGAGCTGTTTTCCATCTGAAGTGAGGTATTCACCAGGTTCGCATTTAGGAAGGCTTATCGCCGGACCAGCCTCTCCCTGCAAAAAACTACAGTCTTTAGTAACTCTTCCACTTGTCTTTATTAACTCTTCCACTTGTCTTTATTAACTCTTCCACTTGTTCATGGGCCCTGGGGCCGGTTGCTTGAAGCTTGTTAGCGCTAACCGTTCATTGGTTAAGAGATATCAAAACCTATAGGCTTCCATGGTATTTAACACTGGTTAGCGCTAACCATGCTTCGAGCAACCCGGGCCAGGACAAGAAAACACACAAAAACAAAACAACAAACCACAAATGAAACCGCAAACGGCACTTACCCTAGGACCTTGTGGACCAACGGGACCTTGCTCGCCACGGGGGCCGGGGATACCCTACGGAGGAATGAATTAAACCGATTAAGTAGAATGATCAGTTGTAATTGGTCAACTCCCTTTCTGCTTTCTACTCGGCTTCAGCACAAAAGATCGTGGGTAGCATAATTCAGTGTTTCAAACTTGCCAGCACTGTATCGCTCACTAGAAGGATGTGTGACGTGAAAACAGTGGCAAGTGACATAACGGGTTGTAATATCTGTTTGTTAGATGCCAATGATAGAGACAATGCGAGTGCATTAGGGAATAGTGATGTGAACCCGTTTAAGGTAGTCAACAAGTTTTCCTGCATTGAAGTACGTTAGGAGCAGCAGTTTCTTTAATGTTAAGTTAGATACCTGCGGCCCAATTGGTCCCTGTAGTCCCTAATAATAAAAGCAAACGAATGCATGAATGAAGGTTAAGATGAAAGGTTTATTCCACACTACTGCACGCGTATTTTTGGCTAATTAATTGAATTCTCGCAATTGACTTCGCAGCTGTTCTTTTTCCATGCATTTTGCTTAGCACCTCTCGAGACTATTTGAATATGGATCGATCTAAAAATTGTTCGGAACAATTTTCAGATCGATCGCTGTTTGTTTGACGTTGCGTTGACGTCATGTGAGCATAAAAAAGTAATTTTTTTCCTGCTTCACGAAATTAAAGTATAGATAAATATAAAAAGAAAAACGACTTGTTCAAAAGAAAACAAATATATCTTGACACACCTATGATGGAAATACTGATGTCGAGTTTTCAGTTCTGTATCACCGGAAATTCCACGTTGCGTCATCTCTTGTTATTGAAAATTACGCAAAACTTGAAATAAACACTTCAGATTTCATTTTCTGGTTGACAACATTTGAAAAGTGAAAAATAGACTCTAGTGTCTGCAATCAGAAAATGTAAGAAATATGGCTGCATAATGAACCGTGTACGTTGCTATGGTTACATTACTCAGGTTACAATATTTTGTTACTCAGCCACTTGTGAAGACGAATGGGAAGAATATTGCAAAGATCGCCGTGTTTCGCAGAAAACGAATGCGCAATCTCTATAATAAATTAAAAAAACGCAGCAACTAATCTAACCGACCTGTTTTCCCCTTGGTCCACGACTTCCTTTGTTAATACTCTATAAAAACAAGGAAACAAGACATAGGACTGAATGCTTTATTACGACGCGAACACTCCCCTGCTCCGCCCCCAGCACAGGAATGTTCAGTGTAAAGTGAAAGAGTGCATAGAGCGGTGTTTTCAAGGTCTTTTCAGTTTCTCAGCGGAATCATCCAAAGTCAGCTGGAGTGAGAACTGACTGTACGCAAAACAAAAACATACTGACTGTGCGAATCAAAACATGATTGAAATGCAAACTGCATCTTTGAGGAAAAATATTGTTCAGTATTGAACGGCTTTTATTTGAATTAGTACAATTTCGCCTCTCCATCCAAACAGACCTTAGGGAAGGCACTTGCTGTCTTTCGGACATTCAGTCCGAAAAAATGACCTAATTGTCCAGTTTTTTTTCAACGGACTAAATTGAGTAGATCCCAGCTCAAATAAGCAACAAAAAGAAAGCAAGCACCACAAAGTTGATCCTTAAAAGCTTCAAATGCGACCCCAAAAGTAGCTTTTTTGAAAAAGCCAATGAAGGCTCGAAACGTCAGCTTGATTGATTTTATAACGGAGGCCAATTTGCCCGATATCGCTGCGGTTGGTGACAAATTTTAGTGTTTTTCGATTCCCCACCGACGCACCGCCTCATGTCAATATTTTAAATAATTTTCTTTGAAAGCTTCCTTACGACATAATGCGCAAAATACAGAAACAACCCGGGCCATTGTTATGTGGTTTTACTGTTATTCATTGTAGTTTTATATTTCTGTATATTCAACAGTGATGGAGCTTTCCGCTTTGTTCAAAATACTGTCAAATGTGGATTCGTAGCATTTACAAAAAGACGCAGATGTTGGTTGCCGAGACTGATAATCCAAAAAAAAAAAAAAAGTAATGCATGTACTAGTTAGAAATGTTGGTTGAATGGTTTCTAAGAATCTTTATAGGAGTAGAAGAGCCAAGGTCACGGGAGGTTGTTTACATTTTCGTGTCGCCTTTCTTGCTTGAGTTGAGTGAGTCGCGAAAGAAAAGCGGCTATATTAAGCCACTTCCAAAACTTGATACAACTTGATATCATCATTTTTGATAGCAATACTCGACGATCGATGCGGCCAATTAACATTGTCCTCCACCTAAAATACTCAATTCCGAGAAAATATTGTCGACTTGATTATCATTTTTCCTGCCTTTGGCATTTATATTTGAGGCTGACAGTAAATATCACAGTAATACAAGATTCACTTGGAATTGTCGCCAAGCCACCTCCACTGACCCACATCAGCTTTCGGGGAAATGAATAAAAGTGTACTAAATCACGCCTAAAAAGGACTCGGGTACATCCCTATCACAAATGGTTATCGTAAACGGAAATTTTGACAAGTCTTTCTGACCACGAAAATAATATGTTCCTTTGTTCCACTTGCCTTGTTTTGATAGTATTAACGTCACGAGTTTGGCTTTTGCTAGAGCGTAAGACATAATTAAAAAGAGAGAGACAATTAAGGTGGAGGGGGTGGGGCTTATGTAAATGCTAAGAATAAACTGCCATCGGACTGGAAAGCTCTCCAAGGGGGCAGAAAGTGGTATCTCCCGCAAAAGAGCGCGAGATTAAAAATTTCTTTTATGCAATGTTTCAGCGAGTTTTACAATACCCGCCCTCACAAACGCGGCATCAAAACACTACCGCTAGTATTTCTAAAGTTTCTTTGCATCGATCACTGGTTTCTATTTATGTGGTTGTCATGTTTTTCTGACAAAAATTACGTCTCACATTTATCGAACAAACACTCGAGTTTCTTGAACGCGATTCAAATTAAGCGCTATTTGAAATGAACAATTGCTGATAGCAGCTAAGGGTGGTTTCTCTGTCAACAGCTGATGATTTCAAAACTTGGTGCAGATTGTAAGAAAAGCTCTTGGAAATTTGGAATGTTGTGGTTTATGGTAATACACTTTGGACCTTATACCACAAACCGATCTTATTTCCTCCGAAACATTTTTCTACGGATCAAGACACGGATATTTCTTATCAGTGTATTTGACTGGACTTGACAATGGGTCGCCTTGACAATGTTTAATTGTGTAATCTCCACAACCTGTAATTTGCATGGGATGCAGCTAAACCAGACCTATCAAAAAGCCACGAGAAAGTAAACATGCTTTGTAAACAGACATGCAATATTGCGATCGATAAAAAAGGTGTGAATCTAACGAGCTCAGCACCCTCCACGAGCCTAGAAAAATCCATAAGGGTCATGAAACAGAAATTGTGCAGAGAAAGTGCTAATTTAATCCTCCAGAAGAAGAGAATGAAGGGGCAACGGAGCAGAAATCCTTAGGGAAAAGTTGTTTATTAATTAAACGATGAAGGAACTGCGCAGCTATATTTCTACAAAGACATGTTTCTTCCCTTCTACAGTGCCACGATGTACACAATTTACAACGTGGGAGCTTTACAGTAAGCGGTGTAATCGAACAGCTCTCTTGCATGAAGCTCTTATCGTTCCGCGATCAACAGCCGCGCACTCGTTAAAAGAAAAACCATTGACGATATAAATTTAACGCCAGTGGTGAAACACGAGAAACACCGTTTTAGTTTGGTACTCACCCGTATGGTCTTGCTAAGTTTTTCTTCAATTTCAGTGGTTATGTAAGTTCTGCAGGCCTTGGGGCACTGGCGTTTTGAGAGTACATTCGGGGCAAGCAACATCGTCAAAACAAACACGAAGAATACAAAAAACGTCGAAAAGCAGCCCATCCTTTCTTCAAAGCCTTGAATCTGGTGTTCAAACGTACTCTAGTTATCTTAAGAACAGAATCTTCTCAATTTCACTGATCCACCACGGGCCGCGGACAGCACTAAACGGTTGGGACTCTAGCCAAGCTTGTTATAAGTAAGACAAAGTTAAGTCATATCACCGATTTATCAACGCAGAGTCACGCGCCCTCGCTCTCAAACCGCAAAATGATTGAGCGAAATGCAAATTATTCTGCATCGACTGCTTAATCAAGTGTGAACAGAGAGCGAGGCTTACACAACTGGCTGAGGCGCACCCGCAGTTCGAACGATTTCCGGAACAGCTATTCGATTCAACAACAAATATTTTCGAAATCTGAAATTTTCGCTGGCGCATGTCAATATTAAAGGAAAAGACCATTCAAATGTAAGCCGGGACTCGAACACAGGAAGTTCTAACAAGATGTTGAATGTATATATCTCAAGAGTAGTCTGGCCGAACAAAAACCCCTTGCCTCCCTCGGCTCTCCGATGTTTCTTACCGGTTGCTACATCGGCGGATTAATGATATTGCCGAAAACTACATTTGTAACATCTTGTGAACCGCTATTCTAAATATGTCACGAAATGGTTCAAGTGAGACTGATATTTCCACCAAAAAGCGCTCTCCAAAGGGGCTCTTTTGTTGTATGGTCCCGCGCCGGGAGAACACTCGATACGCTCTTCACGTTATAGTAACACAAACATCTACTGATTTGTGCTCTCGCGCATGATCGTTCAATAATGTGCGATAACACACGGACCGTAGTTTTGGATGATAACACGGTGCCCCACCTGTACAATGGATAAGCGCTGGTTAACGAGAGTCAAAAGTTGATTTTAATGCGTTCAATATCAAATGCTGTTCTAATATACTGAAAACTTGAACATCTGTGACCAGTAAGGTGGAAGTGAAACGCGGCCAAGAGAAAAGGGTGGTCTATCTTATCAAATCCGGCATCTGTGAGCTCAACCAGGGGTCGTGCGAAATAAATACTTTCGATAAGAAAGCTGTCTGCAGACCAGTCTCAACAAAATCGCATTTTCAATGGTCAGTAGCTTTGAGAAGCAGACAATTATCAAAGGGTGAATCACTCCGATAATTGCTACCTTGGAATGCCAGGTATGCACGGCTACATAGCCTTGAAAGCTTAATACAAAGGGATGGACGGATGAAATGCTATATGAAATTAATCATATATTGAACTGCGGATATGAAATCAAATGGCTATGATCCTCGCAGTTATGGACGCAATTTTAGCAGTTGGGTTTGAACCCGTGACCTCGCGATGCCAGTGCGACGCTCTAACCAACTGAGCTATAAAGCCACTGATGTTGGGAGCTGGTCATTTGTGGGTTCAAACGTTCCCGTGATGAATGAATGAACGGATGAAATGATATATGAAATGAATCATGTTGACAAAGGGATGGATATATTATTCAATCTGAGTGTTAATGTACTGCCTTTATGCTCAGTTCAAGCTAAGCAATGTTCAGTTTGCAGCAGGCCATGCCAGAAAGCGTTTTCTTTTGGAATCTCGGGAACACTTGCAAGATTTCCAAAGGTTTCTGATAAGAACTGAATAACAAAAAGAACAGGAAGTTGCTACTATTAAGTTTTCTTTAATTTCAGTCGAAGAATTGTCACGCTGAATAATTTCACTTGAAACTAACAGCCTGGACAAGATCACTTTGCAAAGAGCTTCTATCGCATTGACCCCACCTAACGAATGTTGGCAAACTTTAATTAATCGAGTTAGAACTACTTGGACGCTACTTGCAAGACCAAAGAAGCGGGCCAAGAAAGCGCAATTGGCTGACTGCCTTTCCATTGTTTATAACTGAATTATCACTCTTACGTTAAGCCGGATTCATCCGCAGATTTGTTCAGTTTAGAACTTGGCAGTCTTCGTTTTAAAAAGATCACACTTAAGAAATTCATGTAGACACAGCCACCGGTAAAGGATGGATGACGAGGAGGCTCTGGGGAAATAGAACTTAGTTTACATTATTGCTGCTCAGTGCAGCGTGTAACAAATGATCTGTTATCGGATACTTTTCATCGCGTGCTCACTGCTCTTTTTAGTTTCTAAATATATTCTTCCAAGCGGTAAGTGACTCATCCACTTATCCAGTTAATCTAATGCTCTTATTCGTTTATTGATTTTTATTCAGTACTTGGGCCGAAATGAAAGGCAAAGCGTAATATTGTCGCACTTTATATTAAATGGTCTTTAAAATACAGCTCGTAAGCTTTCGCAACACAGGTCACAAAAATTTAATAGTTTGTGGCATTAATTAAGCCTATAATCGCTCCGCAAAAAGTGTGTTAAGCATTCTTATTGTAATAATAGCAGTTAAAAAGAATCGGCCTTGACTTAATTCGTGTTGATAGCGCGTTCATGCGCTTCTTACGGGTCTAATAGAGCACCCAAATTATAACTCAGTGAACCGCATTCGGCCACTACTTAAGGCGACTGTGTCGGCTTTCTCTCTAATCCTTAGCCGCGGTGCATATTCCAAATGATAGGTGGCTTCGTGTGCGGAACACATGTAAGTAGTTGTTATAGGTAACAGGTTTGACTTTAACACAGACTGAGATATCGGCCTGTGGAGCCTATATTTGTAATCTTTGTTTCCAAACACACGTAACCTCATCCATGCCCTTTTCCCACAAACCGCTAGAGCGTAAATCATGAGAAATGTTCTGAAAATTTGGATTGAAGAAAAGATCAGAACTTCCCGAAAGCTACTTGTCATAAGCTTTCAAATAAAGAGTTCACGGCTTAGCATTTCAACCACAGAACCAGGGGTTAAGGAGCTTCACGTGACCGCAGTTTGGCCCCGGGGGGCTAAGGAAGCACTTGGTCGTTTTCCTTCCACAAAAAGCACGCATTTTATACATGATTCAAAATCCAACTTGAACGCAAATATTTCACGACATCAATATTTTAATCAAATTATCTGGAAGATAATAAGATAGGAAATAGCAGATAAGTGAATCCAATTAAGAACACGCCCTTTTACATAGATATGTATAACAATTCATTTGCAACGAACACTATGGATTTGGCTTCACAGGGATGGCTCTTGTAATTAATAGCAATTTATAAATACCATTTATAAAGTTATCTATCATTTTGTCGCCCTAATTAAGTGGTTTCGGCAAAACGTTTGGAAATAATACAAATCCGTTGCTAGCTCAGTGTTGCCCGCATACACGCAGCACTTTTGATAATTAAACGCAAAGTGACGCAAATTTCAAAATGCTGGTTTTGTTGGCCGCTTCTACCTACCTAACTAATCCAGGCCTACCCTTCTGCGTTACCCGAGCTAGCGCCCTCTCTCGCAATGGGTGCACAGACTCAAGCGCCGAAAAGTTCACCGTAGCAAGTACGTGCCGCAATATGTCGAAACTGACATACCATACACGCGCTTCCAAACCGTAAGATCACGTCCACATTGTAAAAGAAGATTTTGTGCAATAGAGTCGTTTTCATTTGGCTGCAGTAAACCCCAAACCAAAGTAATCATAGAGCCAATCACGCAATGACGGAAATACACCCTTCAGCCAACTCGAAGTCAAGTAATTCAAGCCGTTCGGGAGGCAAAGTAAGTAACAGAACCGGCGAAAAGCGCCGGAACACGAGAATGACTACAGGTCGCAGTTGGTTATAGTTTTGTCTCTGTTTGACTGAAGAGTCAGTTCGAGCAAGTTTTTCAATCCAGTCATAGAGCAAACCAAAAAACAAACAACAACAACAACAACAACAAAAACGAAAGAAATCGCGTAATTACTTTTGACACTCAATTGACTGAAAGTGCTTTGTTTCAACCTTCTTTGGGGTGAGTGCGAATCCTTGTTGCTGATGGTGCGTACACGTAGCATCCCGTAAAGTCATCCATTGGTGAAAGACATACGATGTATTCTTGGGGCTTTATTTACGGCGCTGTTTATTTACGAATCCAGTCTGCACTACGTTTGCATCAGTTATACCCAATGAACTGTTTCTCTTTGTTAAAAAAAAAACAAAAAAAACAAATGAAAAAGAAAGCCTTTGCCGCTCACGAAAAATACATTGAACCTTGTTTAAGTCAAATATCACATCCATTGCGCATGCAGAAGATTAGCGCATGCGTTATGCACATTGTCATTCTCGACCCCAGAACTGTTCCCTGTCTAACGGGCGTGACGGCGGGAAGAGCGAATATAGCACAGAAAACTCCAATTAAACTTGCAAACACAAAGACTTCTCGCTGCTCTTGTAAACCCTTGAGTTCTAATGAACGCCCCAGTTCACTTTTCAGGAAATCGAAGATGAAACCCTAACTTTGGTATATGATTGACTTGCCAAAACCCGTCGGTAAAACCGCTGAAACATTCCTTTGCTCACCACATCGGCATTCAAAATTTGATATTGCTGCGCTTTCAAAGCCTAATTTGACTTCACTAGCTTTTGGAGTGCGTATTATAGGCTTGCGCCGTGTAACCGGAACTCCTAAAATCTTGGAGTCTAGAAATTGTTTATTCCAGAGCTCCGTGTCTTGGCGCTTACCAAAAGATAGGTGGGCTCTGGGAACGACATTGCTACGCTTGCGTAGAGTTGCCCAGAGCTCTTCCAGCTGTCACGCCCATTAGACATGGGCAAAAGGGAAGAGCTCTGGGGTCGAGAATGAATAGCACATTGTGAACTACTGTTTTCTGCAGTACTTCGCAAACGGCCCAAGTAGCACCTAATTTCTATCGCATGATACAATTCAGTCCACCACTTTCAGAATGCGGCATTTCAAAGTCTCGATGCAATTCATAGAGTTAGGGGCCTTCGAAATCACAAAAGGATTGCGAAAATGACGCAATATGACTAATTAATGTTCGGCTTCAACAAAACTACGACACGGCAACTAGCATCGTGGCTAATACAAGATAATATAATTACTGTTTGGTGTTTTGCCGGACGCATCACACCGAGCCGGTAACTTCGAGATCTCGCTTTTTATAATGCGTGGGGTTTCTTTTTCAATATTCCTGCAATATGTATGCGCCCTTAGGGGCGCCGGGTTATTTAAACAATAGAGCACGCTTTTCTGTGGTTGTTACGGCGATAAACCACGTGGTTTAGTTTAGTTTAGTTTATTGAGGTTCGTCACAAGAAAAAATGTACATGAATATAACAATACTATGGCGTGACCGGGGAGACGAACAGAGCAGAGCCCCAATTGAAACGTATCCCCTAGGTTAAAAAAGATAGAAATTAGACTTACATAGTAGAATAAATTAAACTTACACAATAGATTAAGAAGGAAAAAAGGTATACAAAATAATTGGCAAATCATTGCGGATTATAAGTTTGTAGTAGACCTCTGAAATGATCGTTAAGATGGGTTCTAAACCACAAAAGATCCTGGCCAGACTTAAGTATATTAGGTAAGCTGTTCCACAACTTAACAGTCCTAGGAAAATAGCTGTTGCAATAGTATTGCTGATTGTGCCTAGAAAGTAGGTCAAAGTTGGCTTGATGAAAATTACGGGTTCTATAGTGCCGAGTGGCAGTTTGGATGAAACGACCAAAATTACTAGTAACAGGTCCAGTTTTATACTTAAACAGGAGAACTAAATCATGCATTTGTCTACGAAAATCAAGAGGTAGTAGGTTAAGCTGGTCTAATCTATTAGTATAGCTGACTTCTCTTGGAAGATAGTTCAATATGATGGTGTTGGCGATGGTAATGTTGGAAGAACACGAGAAGAGTAAAAGGAGCCGCCGGGTGATTTAAGAAATCTACTCGTGTTCTTCCAACATTCCGCGTGGTTTATCATGCCTATAAGCCATAGAAATGTGTGGTCTATCGCTTTTATATAATACTTCCTAAGACGCACGAAATTCCTATGAGTTTACTGGCACAAGAAACTATAGGTGATTGACCAATTGGAGCTCGCGCCTTCATTTGGTTGTTATTTAAATAGAAATCAACTTGATGTGCCGCAGTTACTTCCGGAGAACAGAAAGGTCGAGCGGTGATTCAATCGTATTGCACACCTTGTTCAACCAATTATCGTTGTTAGAAAACCGATTAACCATGAGAAAGAGTATCTAGTTATTTGTCGCGACTTTTAATCAAGTATTAAGGAATTGTGTCCCGCGGCGCACAAATGTAAAACGAGTCACAACCCTTGGTCGGTTCGTATATATAGGGAAAAACTCGAGTACGGCCCGAGGCCCCTCTGGCATTTCACATGAAATTACATGAAGTTATTATCGCAATGGCCAAAAGCTGGCCCTTTCCAAGTGAATGCTTAGGCTTAGAATGGGGGCATATCTGCATATTGCATCGTGTAAACGCCAGAAAGTGTCCTGCGGGGCTGTGGCGGATAGGAACTAATGCTAAACTAATTTTTTTAGCCACTATACCTCGTTCACACAAAAACACACAAAAAAAGAAAGAAAATAAATAATTACAATTGGTTACAGCAACCTAAAAGGATAACTATAATACTATGTAAAATTATATTATTTTACAGCGTTTAGAATTATGGGTCCATATTGATTTAAATGCCTCTTCAAGCATTCTACAGTGAGACTAGAACAGCGTGCCATAGCCCCTTGAGTTGTTAATAGGTGCCTGAATTTCTGGTGTTTAATTATCCAGTGTTTTCATTGAGATTGAGGGCGCCAGTTAAAAAATGCGATTAGGAAAAACACGCTTTACAAGTGCCACATCTACCTCGCCTGTGTACAACACAAATTGATCTAATTATTGTCCCAAATTGTGACATGTTATTTTGTATGCAATGAACCGCAGGACTCAAAGGGGATCGTGAATAAGGCTTAGGCCCTTGGTTTATCGTAGGCCTTAACATACTTAGGAAATTAAATAGAATTTTGATACAGACAGCGAAAGTCCATATTTTTTTGTTAGTCCGTCAAAGAAACACGCAGGGATCGAATTCAAGAGAATCTGCATTTCGCCCCAAGCGAGCTTTGTTGACGTGATTCTCGCCTTCAACTTTAAGTCTGGGCAGGAAAAATAAACGACGCTTGGCGTAGCTATATAGAGAACAACACTTAAGGATGAAAGAAGGCTAAGAGCCTCTTATGACTCATGTTTTCTTGAAAGAAAAACGGACACGGAAAATGTTATTCAACTGCTAAACTTTTGGTTTTTCAATTTGTGAGATGTATCATGGCAAGACCAGATGAAACAGGCGAGCACTCGTTTCCATCGCTCAAAATGACGTTGGACATCTCCTGACAATTATATGATGTTATGTTCCCTATCTTAAGGGACCAGCCCATCGTCGTCAAGAGAACGCCTTTAGTTGGATAGAAAATTGGTAGAATAGAATCCAGTTCGACAAGAAACCGCTCTTCTGAGTTCCGCGCTAATCTACAGCATTTAACGACGACGACTTGAAAACGGTTAGGTTTAAGTTATTGTGATGGTACTTTTACTCATTTTTTAAAAAAATTAGCGATAATTTAGCAGCTTACTTCGTTAGTCTATTGGATATTGGTACTACCACGAAGCGAGAGATCCAGGTGCGACACGTTTACTCTTCTGAATCTTTCTTCTAACTTTATCTTAAGTTTGAAGTAGATTTTACTTCGTGAAACTCGAAGTAAAAGGGACTTGTCAGTTTGAGCGATGGAAACAAGTGCTAGCCGATGAAACATCACCTGTATTCATTGTGCAATTGAGAGCTTACGTAAGGACTCTGGCCACGACATTGTCATTTTCAAAATACAATTTCGCATAGTTGTGGTAATAATAAGAAACAATTATTCCCAGCCGTTTAATTTGCAATTTCATGTCGTTGTTGGTTTTCGGTATAGGGTGGCAAAGCAATGTACCAAAACTTCATGCCGCACGTGGCATGCCAAACGCTTGTTTTTATATAATAAGCGTATTGGTTTGTGCTTTCTCGTTGGTGTGGACGTCGACGTAAGCTCCCTCACGTGTCAGTCTATGATAGGTTACAGTCGCAATAAAAATAGTCTTACTGAGTTTTACACCAGCAAACGCCCAGATAAGTGCTGTAGAAGAGAAACTGAAAGTTTTATCGGCTTCTCTTTTCTGAAACAGACTTGACAGGCAAAACGTAAACATTTTGATGTTAGGAAGGCCTAGGGTGGCGGGTCTTCGATA
>BLFK01000031.1:382224-399724 GCA_014634185.1 Astreopora myriophthalma
GTCGTGTATGTGGTATATATATATATATATGGCTTTAATAAACGTTTATTAAAGCCATATCTTACTTCGTGCTGCTACGAAGCCTTGGTAATATATATATATATATATTATTTTTTTTCAGTCCAATTCTTCTCTGTATTATTTTTCAATTGTATTTTCAACGGTAAAGTACATGTGAATCTCTAAATCTGAAACAATAAATAATCACAGGATTTACATAATGGCTGAAATGAACGAGTTACCTCGCGCTGTCAACCCTGACCGATTTCTCAGTGTTTTTCACCTAAATATAAGAAGCATAAATAAAAAATAAAGCATATTTCCATTTTCAGGTGCAGTGGGGGGTCCTTGATGAACTTTTTGTCTTTCGATATATCCCCCCCCCTCCTTAAGTAATGACCCGTCCCTTGGCTAGCCTTTTTCTATGAGAAATGATCTTCAAATAGATGTCACTGAAAACATGTGGATAGAAACTAAACATAAGATTACAGGTGTCATTTACGAACCTCCAAACTTTTCAAACCAAGAATCCTTGGATAAATTATCTAGGAGCAATCCTCAATAATATTTTTCTTTCCAAGAAGAAAATTAATGCATCCCTATTAGTGGTAAAAGATATATACCCAAGATAAAATAATCTGAAGGTAATAATCAGCTGATTTTTGAAGCAACACGTGTCCCTGAAAACTCACATTGCTGTGTTCATCATATATCTACCAATTTCACGAATTCTCGTACTGTAAGCAGAAGCTTGGCAGTTGAGAATGCAGATCATTTACCAGTTCTTACTGTTTTATATAATCCCAAATCAAGTCTTTTTCTAGACCACATTAAGTTCCAAGATTTATAGATAGGTACTTAATGTCATCACATTTGAAACAAGAACATTGTTTGAAATCCTTCATATTTTCAAAAAAATGAGTAATAAACATGCACCAACACCATTAACCATCAAATTTCATTGAATAAGTCTTACGGAATACAACAAAAAGAAAATAACTGGTTTGTATCTTACCTTGGAAATATGAAGCAACAAGTGCATGTAAATGGTGTTGCACCTGAATTAAATCTTATTTCAAGTGGGGCACCCCAGCACTCCATACTACTGCAGCCACACTACTACTGTTTCTCATTCTTATTAATGATTTACCAAAGCCCCCAACTTATTTCTCAGATAGACTATTATGCAGATGACACATCTCTGACAGCTTCTGGAAGCAATCTTCACGGTCTATAACTATTATAACAAATTGATAGTCAAATCTGCCAGATGTTTACAAATGGTTGTGCAGTAGTAAGTTCAAAACCTAACGGTAAACATTCTGGCCAAGCTAAAGCATATGCATGTATCTGCTACACCACCAATTTAAATTAGAATTGCACAATTGAATAAAATCTTGCATTCTGATTGGTTAACGAATTCGAAGCGAGGTACTTAGCGTGGAATTGTGCGTTGAAAACAAGGCTAAGTGATATTGTTTCGCATCTACGTAACAACTGTCGTCAAATTGTCAAATTGAGTTTTTTTCCCTTATTTTATTCAATTATGCGATTCAAGGAAAATTCATTACCTGACTCGTGAATTCCGCGTTAAATTGTATAGTATAATATAGTTTTTCGCGTGCAATTTAGCACGGAATTCCCTCGTCAGGTAATGAATTTTCCTATAGAATCTGTTATTCTCAAATATATCCTTCAAAAATTTATTAATAATTCATGACCTAACAGCCTATCAAGTCACTGACAAAGTGTCGTGTGCATGAGCTTTAAAACCCAATAAAACCCTCCTTTTTAGTATTCTTTATATAAAGAATACTAATAATGCACAGCTTGTTTTTCATGTATGCTAATATTCTCCTCTCACACCTTGAACCATTTTGTGAAATGTTTTTTAAGCCATTCAATAAACTCACAGGTTGTGTTTTATCAGGTCTACAACCAGTTGGCATCACCTCATGGTTTAAAACCTGATAAAACACTTCCACTTGTTTCTTAAACTACACTTAACTACAACCTTACCCTACTTCTTGCTGTACACCATGAGCCCATACTAATGGGCTACTAGCTCACGTAAACACTCTGCTCCTCTTTCTCAAATTGTTGTCTAAAGAATAGGTGAGAAAGTAGTATAATAACAATTAGAATTTACAAAGGAGATACGTGCAATATAAAATTACAACACTTAAATTAATTTACATTATATATAGGAAGGAAAGGAAAGGAAAGGGGCACATCTAGATAAACTAACATTGTGCCCCTTAAACTTACGTATAACAAAAGACTTAAGATTTTTAGTAAAAAAATGAAGGAAAAAATAATGAAAATAGGTCAGTAACTTATAAAAGAAATGATGTTTCATTAGTATTGAGAAAGGTACCAGCGTGAAAGTGTTTTTCTAAACATCTTTTTAGATGGTTTGTCCCGGATGAATTGCAGAATATTATTCCAAAAGAAACTTCCAATAATGCTGGGGCAAAATCTCCTAGGATTAGTTCGAAAAGAGGGTATGGCAACTTGATTACATGATGCACTGCGGGTATTGTAATTATGTAGCTCAGATACTAGTGAAACAGGTATATTAGGAAACTTTTCATGGTGGAAATAATCATAAAAAAGCATACATGTATTCAGTTTAACAATATCAGGAAATTGCAAAAGGCTTAAGGATACATAGTGCGGCATTATTGATTCCATTAAAGGAACATCATTTATAACACAAACCGCTTTGTTTTGAAATTTTACGATTTGAGACAAAGGAGCATTATAATTATTTCCCCATAGTGTACAAGCATAAGTAAGGTATGGATATATAAAAGAATAATACAGACTAATAAGTGTTGCTTTTGAGACATAACAGTTCAACTTAACCATTATATTTACATTTTTACTTATTTTGCCACATATGTAGTAAATATGGTCATGCCAAGTAAGGTGACAATCAATACACACACCAAGATATTTTACACAAAAGGACTTCTCTAAATGAACATTTGCTACAGTTAATGGTGGATACAGGTTGTAGTTCCCCTTTTGACGAGGCATAAAAACAAGAAACTTAGTTTTTGTCAAATTTAAGGTCAACTTATTACTGCATAGCCAATCGTAGACAGCTGGCAAATGATTGTTAATTTAACGCAATAAACTGTCAAGATCACTTCCAGAAGCTGTTAAAGATGTATTGTCTGCATATACCGGTAATCTAGAAGGAAAAAATGTGGAAGACTTTGGAGGGTCATTAATGAAAATAATATACAGCAAAGGTCCTAGTATCGATCCTTGAGGCAAACCAGTGAAGATAAAACATGACTCTGAAGCAACACCATTTACACGCACCTGCTGTTTCCTGTCACTTAAGTAAGACTGAAACCAATTACATTCGCTTTGTTGTAATCCGAAATACTTAAGTTTATTCAATAATATTTGATGGTTTACTGTGTCAAAACCTTTGCTTAAGTCTAAGAATAAAGAAACCACATAGTGTCCTTGATCAGGAAAGGAAGTTATTTCTTCAATAAGATCAATTAGACAGTCAGAGGTTGTAAAACCTGGTCTAAATCCATATTGTTTTGAGGAAAACATGTTTTCATTCGTAAAATAGAAAATGAGCTGATTAAAAATACATTTCTCAAATATTTTACGTATGGAAGAGAGAACTGAGATAGGTCGATAATTATTACATGCAAAACAAGAGCCTTGTTTAAAAATTGGAACGACTTTAGCAAGTTTCATACTGTCAGGAAAAATACCTTGGTTGATAGAAAGATTAAAAATATATGTTAAAGGACAGTATATTTGCAGTGCTGCTGTTTTTAATAAAAGTGGATGAATCTTGTCAATCCCAAATGACTTGTTTACATAAAGACTTTCTAGTAATAAAAATATCTCTATTTCAGAGACTTGTAAGAAGTGAAATTTGTTTTGTTTCTGAGAAAGGTAAGAGGTTGTACTCTTATCAGATTTAGGCAGTTGTGATTCTAGTGTAGAAGGGACATTACAGAAAAAGTTGTTAAGGCAGTTGGAGATAGTTAAAGGTAATTCATATTGTTTATTATCCACATGTATTTATAAATGAGAGCCTGGCCGCTTCTTATTTATCAATAAATTAATACTATCCCACATCTTTTTCGTGTTGTCCAATTTGGTTAATATGTCATTATAAAAGCAGTAACAGTATATCTTATTAATAGTAGCAATTTTGTTACGATATAATTTATCCTTGTTTAGAAAAATATAATTTTGAGTAACAAGCCATTTCTTGTATAATTTATCTCTAACTTTCGTGGATTTCTTTAAACCAGAAGTAATCCACGGTTTATATGCTTTGTGTTTAATCTCGGCTTTTTGAAGTGGTGCATGTATATTACTTATTTTATCGAAAATATGGAGGAACCTGGTATAGCTTTCATTTACTTCACTGCATTTGTAAATAGAATCCCAGTTCTCTCGTTGTAGATCTGATTTGAAATTTTCACATTCAAAACCCCGAAAGTTTCTAAATTCGAAATGATCAGGAAATGGACTAAAGTTCAGGTCATACAAAATAGTAAAGACTGGAAGATGATCCGCAATCTCAACTGCGGGACTGCCACTTGAACAAGGAGTCGAAATATTTGTAAAGATATGATCAATGCAGCTTTGTGAACATTCAGTAATACGTGTTGCTTCATAAATCAGCTGACTGTATTAAATTAAGATATTCCTTAGAGACACTTGTTTTTTTAATTAACAATTATTCCACGAGCGCGCGTTGGATATGAGATAATAGATAGCCAATGAGGCGCGTAGCGCCGAGTTGGCTATAATCATCTCATATCCAACAAGCGCGAGTGGAATAATTATTTTATTAAAAACACCCCCAAGATTAGACAAATCTTCCTGAATTTCAACTTTCAACAACAAATTTCAACAACAAATTCCTGAATTTCAACTTGCATTGTTTTGCTTCGCATTATTAAACTATAAACACAGATGCTTAAATTGTCAAAATAAAGTTTAGAAATTGCTACGTTGAAATATTTTCATGCCATACTTTGTGGCTCTCTTTGTGCTCCCTGGTGTTGCGTTTTGTAACAGTTCAAGGACTTCTTTTTCATTTAACTCTAGTGCGAAGCGATTATTGCCGGCTGCCATTGTTTCCTCAGGAAATTTTTTTTAGCTCCCTTTTAATTTTAAGCTGATGCGTACACTTACCATATTTGGAGGTCATGGTATATTAGTTCATATACCATGATAGCTAAGCCAATGAAAAGTCTTGAATTACATTATCCAATGATTCAGCTTTTAATAAGAGTATTTATATTAGTATCACCCATTAAAATGCATTTTTCTTGGAGAAAAACATTGTGTAAAATTCTTCCAAGTTTGTGTAAAAATTGTGGATTTGAAAAATTTGGGGCTTTATAAATGACACCCACAGTCGTATCATTAGTTTCTATCCACAGGTTTTCAATTGAGTCTATTTTGAGGTCATTTCTTATTGAGAAAGAAAAGCCTAGTCTGACATACAAAGCAACACCACCACCTGTCGAAAAGGTGCGATTTTCATTGAGTAAAGTGTAACCTGGAATTTGAAAACAGGTACTATCAGTTTCAGAAGTGAACCATGTCTCGGAGCAACCGATAAAATCAAATTTACATGAAATCGAATCCAGAAGATTGCACATTTGTTTGAAATGTTGTTTTAAGTTTCTTGTATTTAAGTGAATAGCAGAGTACTGAGGTTTGACAGTACGAGACAACTCGTTAATTTCTTCAACTGTGTAAATCCTGTGATTAATTTAGCAACTGTAAATTTAAATCTGGATCAGAAGACTCTTGGACCATTTGCAACAAATTTTTGCTTATCAAAATTTAAAGTAATTAAATTAAGATAAATGTTGATTATAGTACGTACACATTTAGGATGGGACTTAGACATTTACAGAAGTGTATACTGTTCAAACATCTCAAGCCTGATGTAGCGCACCATCAATGTAAAGCTTGCCGTGATGGAATCTAGGTCTTTTCCCAGCTTCAAATGCCTCTTTCATAACAGATCTCAATTGTTTCTTCTTTTGATGGTCTTCCCATATCAAATCATCCGAAACACGCACACCATCACGTAGATCCCTCTTCTTTTTGATGACTCTAAACCATTCCGGACAGTACAAGAGCTCCGCCAAAATTGGTCTGGGAGTGCCATCATCCTTGAAGGGCCCAATCCTGTGAGCATTCTCGATGTTTGGTTGCAATTGGAGGTCATTCTCTAGGATATCACAGAGCTTTGCAATACAATTTTCGCCTGTTGACTCTGGAATGTTGTAAAATCTCAGATTGTAATCCCTAGAATATCTCTCCAGGGATAACAATCTCACGTAGGTGTCATCAATCTCTTTTGCGTACTTTGTGATATTGTTCTCGATTTGGTCAATTCTTGTGTCAGCTTCGTGCAGTTCTCCTGTTAGTACCTCAAGCTTTGTATCCAAAGATTCATTCAATTTTGAAATCGAGCTTTCATTTTTCTTGGTTTGACTCTTAAGAGATTTAATGTCTCTTTGAATCTTGACTTGAGTTCCTTTCAATTCTTTCAAGTCGTAACTTATTGAGCTTAACTGATGGCGTACGAAAGCCTCAAAATCTTCTTCCACTTGTTCCCTCTGTTTTCCTCTTTTTGAAGACATTATTTGTTCCTTATTTTAGTTTGTTTAAAAAAAAAGGCAAAATTTAGGTAAGAAAAAACAACAACAACAACAGCAAATTGTCTCAAGTAAGAGGAGCAAGCAAAAACATGGCTATCATGTTCGGTAGCCGCTGACCAAGGATCAATTATCAATGATGTCCGTTTGATGGATTCGATGATTACCGGTACTCTGCCTCATTGTGTTTCCTTAGGTTTGCTGAAATTTCCTGATATTCTTAAACTTACCACATGTTTGCTTCCTTAGCATCAATTTAAATGACAACAAAATTCCCAGCTAAATCTTTTCATTACTATTTGAGCTACATGATTATAACACATTCGATGCATCTTCAAATATACTGGTAAATTAGCTATAACTTCATTCATTTTGAACAAACTTGAGGATTCTTTTGTTTTGTTTCAACTGGGACTCTTGACGGATGTAAAAAGAAACAACTGACTGCCCAAATTCATAAATTGAATGCTTCATTTAGAGGGTATATATAGGAAACATACAATGCAGCAAAAAAAATATTAGCTAATCTTAGTTTGCAGGAGAGAAAATAAATAAAATAAACTTACTCTTACTGCATCTTGTGTCCTTATGTCTGTTTGAGGCATTCTGGGCTGCTTTTGCAACTCGCTCATATAAACCTCTTTTAATAAAGGTTTTAAGGAAATTGCCAAACCGGCGCAGAACAACTCAGACAGAGATACTGTAAGGACACAAGATGCAGTAAAAGCAAATTTATTTATTTTCTTTGCTATAACTTAAGATTAGACAATTCTTTGCTGCATTTTACAAGTTTGGGCTGCCTGTAACCAAAAAGGTCACTAGTATTCGCGAGTTTGTTCTCTCGGCGGGCCTAAAGCACAGGTCAGGTGATTGTTTTACCAATACTGGGACAACCTTAACTCCTGCCTAATGCTAATCTTAGGTCTATAAATACTACACTGAGGCAATGTTTAGGCCTAGGGTTAGTATTAGTAAAGATTGAGCGTTGTTCCAGTATTGGTAAATTATAAAAACAATAACCTGTGACCTGACCTGTAACCGGTGTTTTAAACCCACCGTTGTTCTCTCGGGGTATGGGGATTGTTTACGGCTCTGATGTTTGTACTAGATCGTTCCTTGTCGTCGTTTATGTAAAAGTCGACGAAAAGTCGAATCAGGCCGATTTTTCGGATAAAATCCCCAGTGTTCATGCCTTTTAAGTTTCTGGGTAAAATTACGTAAGATCTTCGAGTAAAAATTGCTTACCTGAACTTCTTTGTTGTTGTTTATTTATTCCGAGTGGTTTTAGGTCAATTTGAGACAGTTCCAGTTTGACTACTTATTCCTCTATATAAATCGGTTCGAGAGTACAGCCCACCGCCCAGGTGACTGGAAATGCGAATAAGATGGACTTCTTTGTTCTTCCAGAATGGTTCAGATGACCTCCAGATTCCAGTGAACTCTCGCTCGAAAATAGTTTCCTCATAGTAGCCATAATCTTTGCGAAGAGGTAATCGAAGGCACGAGCTATCGATCCGCCCGTTGAATCGGCTTAGCGACCCGGCCTTGGGAGCCAAATCACCTGCGACGGGATGTGGTCTTACGCCCGGCCGTGGGTGATTGGTGATGATTCGAAAATGCCCTGCGATCTGCGATCATATGGAAACGTGGCTTTAGTGGATTCACATTTTAGTTAAGCTTATTAGAGAGTTTCGAAATGAGTGTCCAAAGTATTTGCACAATTGCTATGAATTGCTTTGGGTTTGGTTTCGCCCGAACTCTTCAACCCAGGTGCAAGACTAGAACCAACTTGCGATTTTGTCGCTCTGGGTTTTCCGTCGTTGCCGCGGGCTGTCGCTACTTGCTTTAGGTTCTGGCCCGCGTAAACTTTTCAAGACTTTTGGAAAACAGTCAAACATTTTCGTCCCAAGTCGTGCGCGATCTATGTTGGCCAGGGTGGCTAACCGATCAAACGTTTCTTCGTAACACAAAATGTTGGATGAAAATGTTTGATCTAGATCAAACGTATGTGGTCATATGTTAAGACAGACGACTAAACGGTAAAACATGTCCATCTATAACACGATGTTAGACGAAAGTGTTTCATCGTTCAGCCGGGGCTTAGGTGTGTATTTCCTTCAGAACGCGATTAGCTCTGTAATTTACTCTGGTCAGTTTTGATTTTATATTAGGCCTTGTATTTTATATTAAGCCTTTGAAGACCGCTCTAACTTTCATGATCATCATTTTGTTTAAATTCAGTAATATACCATCCTCGCGACATGTCCCACCAAGGTAAGCTGTATGTACCAATGGAAAATGTTCCAGCTGGTGCTGGACTCCCTCCACAGGAAGCACCACCACCCAGCTACTTTCCAACTCAGGCAGGCTACCCTCAGCCAACTGTAACTCAACCAACAAGCTTCCAAAGCACAAATACAACCGTTGTTGTGAATCAACCGACACCGATGGTTATGCTGCAAGGACAGCGTGATTGGAGCACCGGTCTGTGTGACTGTTGTGCCGACTGCTACTCCTGTAAGTATCAAGTTCCAGGGTGGGTTAGAGGAGGCACGTGAGGTGGCTCCTCAGGGAAAGCTGGACATCAGCAGAAAGGCCAGTGTCAATTGCCCCTCCAAATTGTAACAATTGCAAACTATGCTTAGAACCACGTTCAGATTACTTGACTAACAGGCCATTTCCCAACTGAGATGATTTGTACTCCGGTATTTACTCTTTTGAATTCGTAAATATTGCTATTTTTTTTCCATATATTTCTTTAATTTTGTGCCTTCCTAATTATTTCCTAAATGTATTGTAGAAACTTTGTTTAATGAAATCATTCCTTCAGTAGCCATTCATTTTCTCCAACTTTATTAAGCCGCACCTTTAAGCGCATATGCTCTCTTTTGTAAGATAAAAGCGCCCAAAATTGCACATAATGAATACTGTTCATCATTTTGAACTTGCATATAAACCTCATGTAGCCCTGATTACCCATGATGCACTTCAGAGCGTGAACTGTTCTATCGAACCCGGGCCGCATGTGTGGGCCGGGTTAGCATTAGATAACATCGGGTGAGGTAGATTCAGTGATCAGCGGTTAGGTTTAGGGTTAGGGGTTTTGTGTGGATTGTCATCAGTGCGGACTCAGAAAACTACCTAACCCCTTATCTACTGCCGACCCATGGGTGGGTGGGTAGTGCAGTCCCCCTGCTCCCCATAGGACCATTAGTTACCTAACTCCGTGCATGACACCCGTCGCTGTGAGTTTCTAAGCGTCGTCTTCTTCATCGTAGGCGCGATGGGGTTCTTCTGTCCCTGCATTTTGCTGTGTGAAATCTCTTCAAGGTTGGGTGAAGGCTGTATGTTTGCAACTTGCTGTCGGGGAGCTGCGAAGGGCCTGCGAGTCAAACTCAGAACGCAGCAAAATATTCAGGTAAAAAATAATACAAAATACTTCAGTCCTAGCAGTAGGCAGGACCGGCGCTTGTTAAGGTGAGGTAAAAACCGGCAACATTTTCCTTCAACTTGTCGTGCAACAAGGTTGCGTTGCAAGTTGTTGTTTGTTGCGCGTATTACTACGTACCAGCGTGACAGAAGAAGTCAGTTGTTGCGAGAAGTAGGAACCATGTCAACTTTGCGCAACACAGTGTTTCATTTTGTTGCATGACAAGTCGCGCTGGTACGTAGTCATACGCGCAACAAACCATCACAGCTTGCAACGCAACACTGTTGCGCGACAAATTGAACGAAAATGTTGCCCGTATTAACGCGCCTTTATCTGAACCTATTTTAATGGAGCCGCTGCTACTAGTCTCCTGTAGTTCAGCGTTAACGCGCGCTGGCATACGTCTCCTGTTAGGATTTTTCATACCCGTGCCATTTCAGGTAAATTTATCACATAGTACATGCACTTGTTAAGGTGCGTTCTACCGAAACGTAATATGCTCAAGTGTTAATCAACTTTTTCGAAGACTGGAAATTTTACAGGGGATGCAATTATCAATTGCGAGCATCTCTCAAAATTTCCTTTGCTTTTGATTCAAGGGCTAAAATCCCAGCTAGTAACACTTTTATTGGGTTTTGTTTTCAGGGTACCATGTGCAATGATTATTGCGAAACGGACTGCTGCTTGCCCTGTGTATTATGCCAGATGTCAAGGGAGCTGGACCGTTGCGGAATTAATAAGTAAAGTCGTACTAGTGTTGTTCGTATAGACGAGCCGTTTCAATGACTAGCGATATTTGTCTTGCCACCCAATGCTTCTCTTAAGTCAATAGGCTTAGACTTGGTTTTGACTAGCGACGCAAGCTCAAGCGCAAGCATAAGACACTCACGTCAAGTGAAAACCAACAGTAACGCAAGCACAAAGAAAAGGAAAAATTTTGATCCTTGCTCTTGTGGTTGCGCTTATGCTTGCGCTCGTTCTTGCGTCCCTAGTGAAAACCAGGCTTTAGTGGCAACGCCGATCCCATAGCGAAGAGAAAAGCCCTGGGAACGAGATTGATTAATTAAGAGGGAGGTAAAGGATATTTTCGTGACTCGTGATCGGCTATTTTTTTTCCCCGTGAAATGTGAAATGGATAATTTTTCCTCGTGAATCGTGATTTCCATAGCAGCCATGTGGTGTGATTTTGCAAAATTATTTTCCGTGAAACGAGAAATACATGTTTAATTCGCAGTGAACTGTGATTCTCATTCTGCCTTTGTTTTCCTGAATTGTGAAAGAACCGTTTTATTTTCCGTGAAACGTGATCTAGACCCCCCCCCTTTTTTTATCATTCTCATTTAATTAAGGTCTCTTAATATGATCCTGGCTCGGTCACCAGGATGAAAGTGGCTTTTGTAATTCATGTGAGAAATTTCAGCCCGGTTACCGCAAATGAAAAGTGGTGACGCGACTACTCAGGGATAGAATCTAACGAAACAAGTCTGGCGAGAACTGTTCCTCTTATTGGTTCTAGAAACACCCCATTCCTTTTATCTTTATTTTAATTATCAAAAGAAAATATTCCGAACTTAAAAATAGAAGAAAAGAGAAGTACAAATATATTCAAAATATTTTCAGCTACCACTAAAATGCATTGCACCGTTTTCATCCCGGTAACCGCGCTGAAGTGTTCAAATGGGAAATTTTTCATCCAGGTAACGGAAAGCTTGGCCTCGATCAGAAACCGAGATCTTGGTAACCGGGCCAGCCCCGCCCAAGGTGAATGAACAAGGTGTTAGTGGTTAGGCGAGAACCAGCCAGCCCGGCCAACCGGGCTCATATGAAGAGGCCCTCAGACACTAAATTTTCTCGTAGTAAATCCTCACAACAGCTTGCAAAGATTACCCCTGTTAAGTACGCTTACAACCAAAGAGTTGGATAATTACTTCCGTATATACAGGGTAGAAACAGAGTGAATTAAAAATTAAGTTACTGCTTCAATGAGAAAAGAGTCTCGTTCTTGGTGGGTAAACGTTTAAGGTGGTATGATGCCCTAGACCACCTTTTTCTTCAAAATTAAACTAATTCAGAAGAAACCACCATCATGCAACTCCTTGCCATGAATGATGACAAACACAATGATGTGTGACTCTTGTTGCCATGGAAACAGAGCAAGGTTTTGTAAGATCTCTTTAAAGTGCTTCCTTGGTAACATAAGTGAACAGAAAACACTCATCTACCGAGGCAAGAAACAATTTTTGACCGATCATGTTTATAATGATCTATGTTATGAACCTTAAGTGGTTGACTGCTTATTTTCAGAGAGAAAATTGTTGAAAGTTTCACTCTTCAAAAACAGTCTGTTTTTGCCTAGACCCACTGTCAATGTTTTGCCTAGTAGGCAAGAACGATTTGACATGAACAGACTGGCTTTAATCTGGTTCATTCCCCAGAAGGTTTGTCTGCAGTAGATTTGAGCCCCCAAAAGCTGGTAAAAGTAAAAGTAGGGAAAAAAAGAGTGTATGCCATTTACAAATTCCATGCCAGTTTCAAAGTGCAAACCTGCATGGGGTCAAGAAAAAAAATGCTGTGGTCAGATTTTGCCATCATTTCCAGCAATTCTAGTGCAAAAATATTTGTTATGGATGAAGAAAAGGGGAAAAAAATGGCATGATAATGCATTTCTCCTGCAAAGTAATGGAATAGAAATCGAGTGAAAATGGTATATGAGCTTCAAAACACTCTGCAATAATTACATGAAAATCTTACCTCCCAAACAAGGAGTCTGACAAATTTTTCTTGAAGCGAATCTTGAGAGAACAAGTGACTGACAGGCCTGCACGGACTCCTCGTGTAGTTTTGGCGGTCGCCTCGCACGATAGCCTTAGAGTTAGATTTTTTGTCTAACAAGCGTATCCTTGAGAGATTTACCTCTTTTGTATGATATTATCGGAGGTTTCAAATAGTTTTCAATAGTTTTCAGCAAAGGCTGACTTTGTATGAGACTCCATTGTTCCATCAGTATCTGTTTTAGATTTTTAACTGCTGGGTGGTACGTAGTTACAAAAGGAAAAATCCTCTCATTAGCCTTTTTCTTTTGTGTGAGAGCCGATGGTCTAGAGGCAAAGCTGACTTTTCTATGGTCGTTTTGGGGTAACCGCGTGCTCTCAAGCGTTGCTTGAATTTCACAAGGCTCTCCTCAAATGTTGTTTTTGAAGAGTTGGTTCTAAGCAATCTCATTGCTTCGCCTTTAGTGAAACCGTGTTTTACACCAGGTGGATGGCATGAGTTGAAGTTTGTATACTGAAAGGTTTCAGTAGGTTTGTAGTGAGTTTTGATGTCCAGAATGGATTCGTTTTTGAATCTCTCTCCTTTGGGGGGAAAAAGGCAAACAAGAGCTAAACCAGCTCCCTTTTGATCAACAAGCTTAACCAAGCAACCAAACAGCAAGAATCTGACCCCCTAGCATCCTGGGAAATTTCACCTATCTACTGTCAGTAGCTCGGAACGAGCATTTGGCCAAAATTGGTTAATTTCACGGTGCCAATAGGGTAAGCGTTTCTTCGAAAATTGGCAAGGTTTAAGCCTTCTCACCACTTGATAATGAGTTCAGGCACCAGCAAATTACCCAATACACAGTTACTTAGGGCAAATTCGCCACATTTCCAAGGTAATTCTGCAAACGATTCTACCGACCACAAAGTGAATTCAAATGAGTCAAGTATAGCCACTTGACCAGCTGCGATGTGACAATATACATGCATAATATACCCAGTCCCCCGTCAAAACCCTTGGAGAAATAAGAGTCTTAATACCCCCAACGCCCCGCCCCAAACTCCCTTTTGCAAAGACCCTGAGGTTTCCATACATTTTTAGGGTATCGAGCCATCTTAAAGTGCTACTATGATGAATAAAAATCAGTTTTTGTTATCCTTCACATTTCGAAAATACTTGTGTTGAATGCTCAGCAGGTGAAATTTTTTGCAGTAATTTCGAGAGGAAGACGGTCTGCCATTACTTGGTGCGGTTCCGACCGATTATGGTAGTGAGAAAATGACATTACTTTCTTCTAGATCCAGTTGTCTCTGACACGGACCGCTTAGTGATGAAAAGGAGAGGGAACAAAGAGATGCCACTCTTTTGTTTTTCTCGATACCAAGTTGCTTTGCATAAATATCCCTCGAGCGGTCCTGCGTTATCGCACTAAAGGACCTTAAAATCGTCAGAACTTCCTTTTTTTAAAAAAAGAAATTTGTGGTATCTTCCCGCTTGAATTTATCTCAGTCTGGTTTGAATAGCTCGAAAAGAGCGGAGTATAATGCTTGAAATTGCTCCTAACGCCGTCCCTGACTGACGGTACGTCCGCCGATTGTCGATGGTATGAGGTCGACCATTAACGCAACGACCGATTGTCTGCGTCAGGTCAACCCTGCCTCTTCTATGTTACTGACTCCTTTTGGCTTTGCATTAAAAAAAGCCTCACGGCTTGTATTTTCGACGTGTAGCCTGGTTTACCTGGAGTATAGAGCGGTTTTCAAATGACCGTCGAAAGCAATTACGCCATTGGGATTGCTACGTTGAGTGATTGGCTTAAAAATCTCGCGCCAGTTTTTCAAGCAATAAAAAGCAAGACCAAAACTGAACCAATCGCACCTTGTACGGGCGATTTTTTTTCCGCGCCTTGAGCAAGTTACATGGAATTGCTACGAATTTTGATTGGCTCATTGCGCCGTTTACACCTGCTTTGATTGGTCAGAGTAATCACTTTATTTTGGTATGGGTTTTTCGACAGTCAATTGAAAACTGCTCTATACCGCGCAAGTGAATAGTACTTTTCACGCGTTCTGATTAGTTAACTCGGAGGTGATTAGCAAAGTGCCAGATTGTTCACTTCCACTTCGGTGGAAAAATGGTTAATTACTGTGGAGTGTCAACGTTAATCGACTTGCATTCGTTTTATCGTTGTTTGGACTGTCTACATTGGGCTACCAGGTTGGCCGATACCCGGGAATGGTGGTCCATCGACATCTTGCCTGCGTAGCAAGCGTTCCCGTACGAGCTGAACGAAATCCGGGCCGCGCGAGTGAGTTTTTCGCATTCGGGCCGGACCGCGCGAAAAGTGGGGCAAGAGCAGAAAGGTGGAAAGCTCCTTCGACCTCTTTTCTCTCGCCCCAATTTTCGCGCGGTCCGGCCCGAATGCGAAAAACTCATTCGCGCGGCCCGGATTTCGTTCAGCTCGTACGGGAACGCTTGCTATCGACATCAACCTCGTTCCCAGGGCTTTTCCCATTGAAATTGGGAAAAGCCCCGGGAACGAGGTGCATCGACATCGGTCGGCTAGTGAAGCATAAACATTCCTTGGTCGCGTGACTAAGCCTAGCCAAGTGACAGGCCTCTATCTTCACGGTGTTCGATATCTACTTAATTCTTGCTGTATCCATTACAGTCCACGCCTTGCTTGATCAGCGTCTGCGTATCATCTCTAGTTCTCCTTGACGGTCAGGTCAGCCTAACAGAATTCGCCCTTACAGCCTGGTAAGTAACTGTTGCCTAGCTCAAATGTAACGTTTCCTTTCATACTTGCCTCATACAGCGAACCACCCTTCACTTACAGATCACATGGATGGCGCGCTATCATCACCTTTAAAACTTTAGATCAGAGAGACCATCTTAAACGAATCCTATTTGAGACCGGTCATGGTTTCCCTTTTTGTATGTACTTAAAATCTGAAGGAGGACATCTGCGTGTCTGACAACTTCTTCCTAAGATAGTGCTCGTAAGAGTATAACTGAAGATAGTTCTCGCAAAGATTATTTGGCAGTTTGTGACTCCATCACCTCTATCAGTTTGTCGAATTTTACGCCATTAGTCATTTGAGACTATCAAAATTGATCGCGAAAATTGATATCCTGAGTTTTGAAGAATCCAAATGCTGCACGTATTCGGCAAACAATATGTGCGGCGTTTTGCATATGAAGGTAATGTACAAGGCCCACACAGCGGGTTATTATCAGTTCGGTATATTTTTTGCTCGCTGCACCGGAACATGCCGACTTCTGAAAGCTCCTTTTTTCTTCCCAGCATCAATACTTTTAAGAGGTCGTCTTTGTGATATACATAAAGTAGATTGACTTACGAGTCCTTGCTTCGAAACTGCTGATTGCTACATTCGAAGCAAGGTTAAAGAGAAACAAGACGTCTTAAAGCCGTTTCCGTGGGATGCGTTAGTCTATATGTGACCCTATTTGCGAAAACTCGGCATAAGAGATAAAGTAAAAAATGCATTGAAAATGCATTGAACGTTTTTCAACCCGTTGGAAACGTTTTCCAACGCGCTGTTATTATTTTCGAATGCGTTGGCAATGTTTCCTATTAAATGCATTGGCAACGTAAACTTCAGTCGTTTTCACTGTCACGCAATAAAAGCTAAATCGAAAACCATCCAGTGCAAAACGTTAAGAAAGTGTGATGTTATAGAAGATAAATAACATAAGCCCATTGACGCCTTCAACATTTCTGATCGAGCGAAAGCAATCTGAAAACAAGAGATCAAGTAATTTCTTCGCCGCGTGACCAAATATCACGGCGCTGCGAAAGAAAGATGAAAGTCGTAAATTTAAAAAGACGACAAAAACAAGCCAGTTATTTTGAGATCGGTCGTATTTCAACTATGTCAAGTTAGTGGCCATCTAGTTCTTTTCTTGGCAGTTCTGTAGTAGATGAATAACACTCCAAAAACATTTGGACGAAGCGAATAAACTTATAAACAAACAGCGTTGGTGGTCGCCGTAAATTAAATATGCAGAAATCCAGCGTGCAAGATACTGTTCACATTTAAAACCTAAAATTCCCAAATACAGAGAACGAAATGAAAGAAATGCGAAAGGAAGCTCAATAACAATAAATTTTCATTCACGCTGAGGCGAAGAAACCTATTTAAAAGCAAAGAAATGATCAAAATTTCGCAGACGTGCTTCGATCGCTGAATGACCCCCGATGACCGCATGTTAATTCAAATTATTCTTCACGCTAAACCAAGCAAAAGCAAAAGCTTGAGTTTTTGCCGACCGCTTTTGCAGTCATTTTAAAGCCCGTGGCTTTAGCAATCGTTCTAAAACATGAATTCGACTTCGAAGTAATACGTTGCCATTTTTTGTTTCTAAAGTCCAAAAACCGGCCTCCTTTAAATTTGCGATCGCTCCTATCTTCATGTTTTCATGGCGGTTGTAGGAATTGAAGAAGAACCTCTTCACCGGAAAGGTTTGAGGACTTTGCGAGGTACGTTTCAGAACGTTCTTCAACAAGAACAACTTGAAAGCTGTGAGGAGTGAAAATGGATTTGTGTAAGTTTTAAGCACTTGCCCGTGAAAGACCACGAGGAAAACTACTGCGGAGCGAAGAACGTTCTGGAAC
>BLFK01000031.1:404724-409151 GCA_014634185.1 Astreopora myriophthalma
AGTCTAACACTATTATAACAAATTGATAGTCAAATCTGCCAGATGTTTACAAATGGTTGTGCAGTAGTAACTTCAAAACCTACCGGTAAACATTCTGGCCAAGCTAAAGCATATGCATGTATCTGCTACACCACTACTTTAAATTAGAATCTGTTATTCTCAAATATATCCTTAAAAAATTCATTAATAATTCATGACCTAACAGCCTATCAAGTCACTGATAAAGTGTCATGTGCATGAGCTTTAAAAGCCAATAAAACCCTCCTTTTTAGTATTCTTTATGTAAAGAATACTAATAATGCACAGCTTGTTTTTCATGTATGCTAATATTCTCCTCTCACACCTTGAACCATTGTTTGGACTCCAGAGGGACACACTTTTTGTGAAATGTTTTTTAAGCCATTCAATAAACTCACAGGTTGTGTTTTATCAGGTCTCAAACCACTTGGCATCGCCTCGTGGTTTAAAACCTGATAAAACACTTCCACTTGTTTCTTAAACTACACTTAGCTACAACCTTACCTTACTTCTTGCTGTACACCATGAGCCCATACTAATGGGCTACTAGCTCACGTAAACACCCTGCTCCTCTTTCTCAAATCGTTGTCTAAAGAATAGGGCAGTACATATTATCAATGATGTCCGTCTGATGGATTCGATGATTACCGCTACTCTGCCTCATTATGTTTCTTTAGGTTTGCTGAAATTTCCTGCTTTTCTTAAACTTACCACACAATTGCTTCCTTAGCATCAGTTTAAATGAGAACAAGTTTCCCAGTTAAATCTTTTCATTACTACTTGAGCTACATGATTATAATACATTGGATGCATCTTCAAATATACTGGTAAATTAG
Organism: Astreopora myriophthalma; assembly: GCA_014634185.1. NCBI lineage: Eukaryota > Metazoa > Cnidaria > Anthozoa > Scleractinia > Acroporidae > Astreopora > Astreopora myriophthalma. Next base: position 405,579 of record BLFK01000031.1, read on the forward strand.
CTATAACTTCATTCATTTCGAACCAACTTGAGAATTCTTTTGTTTTGTTTCAACTCGCACTCTTGACGGATGCAAAAAAAAAAACCTGACTGCCCAAATTCATAAATTGAATGCTTCATTTTGAGGGTATATATAGGAAAGATACAGTGCAGCAAAAGAATTATTAGCTAATTTTAGTTTGTAGGAGAGAAAATAAATAAAATAAACTTACTCTTACTGCATCTTGTGTTCTTATGTCTGTTTGAGGGATTCTGGGCTGCTTTTGCAACTTGCTCATATAAACCTCTTTTAATGAAGGCTTTAAGGAAATTGCCAACCTGCCCAGAACAACTCTAACAGAGACACAAGATGCAGTTAAAGCAAGTTTATTTAGTTTCTTTGCTATAACTTAAGATTAGACAATTCTTTGCTGCATTTTACAGGTTTGGGCTGCCTGTAAGCAAAAAGGTTCTACATGGGTTTGTTCTCTCGGCGGGCCTAAAGCACAGGTCAGGTGATTGTTTTACCAATACTGGGACAGCCCTAACTCCTTCCTTATGCTAATGCACCAGTCAAAGTAAAATCCCCCCCTTCCACCTGGGAAAGGCAGGAACATTAGCGGAACAAAAAACCGATCATCGACTCTCAAAACTGTCCCGGTAGGCGGGGTCTCGGACGAGAATTGCTTCTTCCAGATCTGTGTGTTGCAAAGAGACTGGGACCAGCTCAGAAGGTAGCCAAAATGGCCGAGAGAAACGTGAGTGTTTTTTAATCTATTTTATCCTTAGTTCTTGCTTGCCATCCCTCTCCTAAGATCGACCCAAAAATGTTACTTGTGAAAGTTTAATTAATACGTGTATATCGTTTTTGTCTAATTACTGGGATGCAGGGGGAAGGGAGACTGGGGATTTGTGGTGTGAAATTTGTAGCAAATTTGCACTTTCTTCCAAACTGTAAGTGAGCCTTTAAAGTATTGTATACATAATACCTTATGCAACATGCAAACAAAGTGACATGCAACGGGCAAAGAAACTGACCAAATAAGTCCATTAAATGATATTTTAATTTCTTTATTACAGGTGGCAAGTCTCCCTGAAAAAAAGGATTGAAGAGCTCTCCAGAATAAATTTAAAAGAAGAAATAAAGTCTTTTAATGTTACCTTGTTGTCTGTTTTTGTGTAAACAAAATAAATTTCGTAGAAAATGGCTATATATGTTGTTGTGCAACCAGCTTGATTTATATTTCCCTTAGTTTCAGCTAAAAAAATTTGAACCAAATAAAAATATACCTTCACTGGTAGGCGGGGACAACCGAGGACATTGAAATGAAAATGTTTCCCTGGGAGTGGGGACATTTTTTCGAGTTCTTTAGTCCAATGTCCCCGCCTTTCCCGGGTTGGGGGGGGGCGGGGATTTACTTTGACTGGTGCATAATCTTAGGCCTAAATACTACACTGAGACAATGTTTAGGCCCAAGGTTAGTATTAGTAAAGATTGAGGGTTGTTTCAGTATTGGTAAATTATAAAAACAATAGCCTGTGACCTGACCTGTAACCTGTGTTTTAGACCCACCGTTGTTCCCTCGGGGTATGGGGATTGTTTACGGCCTCTGGATGTTTGGACTAGATCGTTCCTTGTCGACCTTTACGTGAAAGTCGACGAAAGGTCGAATCAGGCCGATTCTTCGGATAAAATCTCCAGTGTTCATGCCTTTTAAGTTTCTGGGCAAAATTACGTAAGATCTTCGAGTAAAAATTGCTTACCTGAACTTCTTTGTTGTTGTTTATTTATTCCGAGTGGTTTTAGGTCAATTTGAGACAGTTCCAGTTTCACTACTTTTTCCTCTATATAAATCGGTTCGAGAGTACAGCCCACCGCCCAGGTGACTGGAAATGCGAATAAGATGGACTTTTTTCTTCCAGAATGGTTTGGGAAGTTTGGAGAGCACGAAAGAAGCGTAAGAGTTGCTCGAGGCGTAGCCGAGAGTAACTCTAGCTTCTTAAGTGCTCTCGAAACTTCCCAAGTGCATCCATAACTCGATATATATACGCACAGCTAAAAGCATGAACCAATTCTTTTATAACATAGTGACAAGAAAGTAGTGCGCGGAAAACAGGTTTATTTGTGATTGATTACAAAATTCTCTCAATCCGCGTACTGAGAAAAACAAATGTGCGTTATTGACCAAGCTTTTTCGGTCAAGATGGCTGGATATTGGCCAAGTTCTTTTTTTGCGTTTTTATGGACTTAGACTTCGTCTCTGTCCATAAAAACGCAAAAAAAGAACTTGGCCAATATCCAGCCATCTTGACCGAAAAAGCTTGGTCAATAACGCACATTTGTTTTTCTCAGTACGCGGATTGAGAGAATTTTGTAATCAATCACAAATAAACCTGTTTTCCGCGCACTACTTTCTTGTCACTATGTTATAAAAGAATTGGTTCATGCTTTTAGCTGTGCGTATATATATCGAGTTATGGATGCACTTGGGAAGTTTCGAGAGCACTTAAGAAGCTAGAGTTACTCTCGGCTACGCCTCGAGCAACGAAAAGAAATGTGTAAAACTGCAATCCGCGCTTATGGGACTTTCGAGAAACGGGCGCCAGAACCTAAAAGCAATTAGCGACAGCCCGCGGCAACGACGGAAAACGCAGAGCGACAAAATCGCAAGTGGGTTCTAGTTTTGCACCTGGGTTGAAGAATTCGGGCGAAACCAAACCCAAAGCAATTCATAGCAATTGTGTAATTACACAATTACACAATTACTCTCGACACTTATTTGGAAACTCTCTTATAAGCTTAACTAAAATGTGAATCCACTAAAGCCTGGTTTCCATATGATCGCAGATCGTAGGGCATTTTCGAATCATCACCGGGCGTAAGACGAAACCGCTGTTGCAGGTGATTTGGCTCCCAAGGCCGGGTCGCTAAGCCGATTCAACGGGCGGATCGATAGCTCGTGCCTTCGGTTACCGCTTCGCGAAGATTATGGCTACTAACGAGGAGAGCGAGTGTGTAGATCTATTATCGAGCGAAGGTTCACTGGAATCTGGAGGTCATCTGAACCATTCTGGAAGAAAAAAGTCCATCTTATTCGCATTTCCAGTCACCTGGGCGGTGGGCTGTACTCTCGAACCGATTTTTATAGAGGAAAAAGTAGTGAAACTGGAACTGTCTCAAATTGACCTAAAACCACTGAGAATAAATAAACAACAACAAAGAAGTTCAGGTAAGCAATTTTTACTCGAAGATCTTACGTAATTTTGCCCAGAAACTTAAAAGGCATGAACACTGGAGATTTTATCCGAAGAATCGGCCTGATTCGACCTTTCGTCGACTTTCACGTAAAGGTCGACAAGGAACGATCTAGTCCAAACATCCAGAGGCCGTAAACAATCCCCATACCCCGAGGGAACAACGGTGGGTCTAAAACACAGGTTACAGGTCAGGTCACAGGCTATTGTTTTTATAATTTACCAATACTGAAACAACCCTCAATCTTTACTAATACTAACCTTGGGCCTAAACATTGTCTCAGTGTAGTATTTAGGCCTAAGATTATGCACCAGTCAAAGTAAATCCCCGCCCCCCCCC
>BLFK01000031.1:422811-437811 GCA_014634185.1 Astreopora myriophthalma
AAAACAGTGCATAGCGTTGAAGGCACGCTCTGATTGGCTAGTCAAACTCCGAATATCCTTTGCTATTTACCTCCGAGCAACTCAGGAAAAAATGGCGTCCCGGTTTGCATCCGTGACAAGCGAAGAAATCACTCAAATTAACGACGAAGCAGTCCCTGAAAACACAAAGAAAGCGACTAAATTTGGTTTCGCTGTGTTTAAAGGAGCTCTGTCACGATATTTTGAGGTATTTTGATCATCGACAAATTTACCTTTAAATTGAAGGAAACCTGAAAATAATGCTTTACAAAGGTGGAAAAACACCAAAGAGATAATAATAAACCAGAAGGAACAATGATGGTTAAGGATGGAGAAGATTGACACGGATTACAAACAACAAAATTGAAAAGTTTAGCTAAACTTTTCAAACCCATTTAACCGTGACATAGCTCCTTTAAAGGTAATGGTTTAAGTTTTTAACCCGGAGTTTATCGATACAAACCAATGAGAAAGGTTTTGTTTACAAATGCAAATTAATCTTGCGTAACTTCACTTGTTCACTTGAAAATCAAAGTTGAATGATATTTTTTACAGAATGATTTCAAATTATCCCACTGTTTTAGCATAATACGAAAACAACTATTCACCTCAGTGTCGGTGGTTAGCGGTGGATATTTACCTCGCCGCTTCACGGCTCGGTAAATATCCACCACTAACCGCCTCCACTTCGGTGAATAGTTGTTAATCATAAGCAAGGACGTTGACAGCATATGGGTTATTTTTTTTCAAATATATCAAAATTGTTTCACAGTTGTTGGAAAATCTATGCCTTCTCAATTAAATTTCTTTGACTTTTCTCTTAATGTATTATTAAGCCTTTCAGGATGTTTATAATTATGATATTGTGATACTGTTATTGACCATTTGCTACATTCATGGTCGTTTTTGTTTTGAACATTTATTATGGCGTTTTTCTTCTTAGTACTATAAGGTAGTTCAAAATAAGATGATCCTTTTAGTGGTTCATATTTATCAATGTTGATCTTAAAATCTATTACTTTGTCAAACTGCCAACCACTTCCATTTTTTTAAAACGTTTTCTATTTTTTTATGATTTTATTTGATATTTTATCATAAAGTTCCTCAATTGTTGTTGCTTCAGTTAATAATTCTACTTTGCTGGCATGATATCCAAAGTTGTATTCAATTTCACCATTTTTTTCTAATATGAATCTGGTATCCATTAGGAATTTTATTTTTGTTGGCTTTTTTGTTCTTTCCAATAGATCAATTACATTTACTTTTGCTTTTTCTAAAAAGTTTTTTTGGCATCATATCCATCTATGCCATTATTTTTTAGATAACCTTTGAATGCATTACTTTGTAAATAAGGTGTGAAATTTTCTATTACTTTATTAGCAAGGTTGACTTTCTTTTTTAAATCATTGACTATTTTGTTAATTCATTGCTGGTTTCATCATAGTTTTCAGGTATTTCATTAATAAAATCTTGTAATTTATCAATTGAGTTTTCTATGTTTTTTGTTTGTTTGGAAGCAATTGTTTTGACACTTTCAACCTCTTTATTGACTATTGTGGGTTTAAGAATAGGAATGTTTATTTCTTCTATTGATGAATCTAATTGTGGTACTCTTCGTTTTATCTTTAATTTTCTTTTTCCTTCTTTTTTTTTCACTCATATATTATTACTAATATTTTTTTTGCACTTTCAATTTTTATAAGTTACCGATTAAACTTGGGGATAATCCCCAAACCCTTTTTATGTTCTTTTTTTTTTAAGAAGAAGGAAATTAACGATTTTCTTTAAAACAATTAAAACATGATATAATACGCCAGGCGCGTAGGAGGGGGGGTTCGAGGGGTTCGAACGAACCCCCTTCGAAGATCAATAATGGCGGAAAAGTTCCTGTGGTCGAAATACACTACCAAAGAAAAATAGAGATATAAAACCGTTCTTTAGGCCTTATGTCTTACCCTCAGTAAAAATAAAAATTGTCAAGAACCCTTGGAGATTCAAAATTTTAATGACGTTTCATTTTTGCGGTAAAACTGCATACCACCGAATAGCTATCAGAACTTGACGGTGCGGAATGTACATTGAACTTTCTTAAACAATTATGCCGTCGAAATGGTGTATATAGCTTAAAAAGCTGCTGTAAAACAAAGTTGTGATTTGCCTAAAATGGGTCTCAAAATGCAGGACATGAGGTTTCCGGGAACCTAGATTTTAAAATGCCCCCGGACCTCCCTAACAAGAGCGCCGGAGGCGCTCAGCAAGATTTGGGGCTAAACGAACACCCCTATCGAAACCTTAGCTACGTGCCTGTACGCCCAAAGTTTTTGTCTATTTTTGATAAAGCAAAATTTAATTTCTTAATTTTACAATTATTGTAATAACATTTAATTTTATTATTTGTTACTTTATCAATGAATTCTGAATCAATAAATAATTCTTCATTAAATTTATTATGTTTTATCATGTTTTTTCCACAAATTTAACCAAATATTTTTACGATTTTCTTTTTTGCATTGATAAAAACTTAATTTTTGTTTATAATGATGACATAATTCAGCTGTTTTTAACCCAAGTTGTTTACACTCAGGGCATCTGTATTTTATTCTATTATGATCACAAATTTGTTTTCCACCTTTTCCAGATTTTTTGCACTCTAACCATCTATATTTTGTTTTATCATGTTCACATATTTCTTGACCACCAGTACCATTTATTTTGCATTTCTTGCAGCGCATTTTTTTTTATTATGCTCACATGTTGTTTTGTATAATTCTGTTTTGCACATTGTATTTTGTTATATTTTTTTCACTTTTTGAACTAAGGGTGTCTAAATTTAATATCCAAATGACTTACAAACATAGCCACAAAATCAGGGTCTGAATTATATTTCATTTCCATTCCTTTTATAAAAAATTCTTTTGATTTATTATAAAAAGATAAATCTGAATCATAATTTAATTTTTTATAAGGTGAATGTGTTTTAACATAATCAAATTTACAATTCTTTAATATCATTTTTACGCAAATAATAAATTTTACTAATAAAGATTTTTCTCTAATTATTTCATAAATTTTACCAATTATTTGAAGCTTAAATTTTTCAAGAAATTCATTTGGGTAAACAAAAGCACCTTCTATCCTTCTTTCTTAAAATAATTCCATCATATTATAAGTTTTTTTTTCACATTTAATAATCTTCAGATTTATACTCAACAAAATTCAAATTAAAATAATAATTATTATATATAATTCTGTTGGTTCTGATTTTAATAATTTATTTAATTTAATTTTTTAGAAACGATTTTTAATGGATGAAGTATCAAAAGATTCAATATCATTATTTAAATTAAGTTTTTCCTTTTTAGATTTAATTTTTAATAATTTCAAGTTTATCATTATTTATTAACATATTTATGCTTAATTTAAATTCGACATGAAATGTTTTATCAACATGGGTTAATTTAAAGAATTCTTCTGGTTCAATATCTCCACCATCTATTGTAAATTTATTTGTTTTTTGGTAAAAATAACTGATATCAATAATTTTTGCTCTAATTTCAATTTTTTTATACATTCTTGACTTGATAATGACGTTATGTTAACGTCGAAACGCCGTCGGTTTTAGCTTTTATAGCTTTTTATCGTTTTAAACCTTTTTTAAATCTTACAATGTTATTAAGAAACGTTTTGTCGCAAGTTTTTATCGTCAAATGTTATTCCAAGTCACTTCTTCTACGTAATTTCATTTTTAAACAAAAACCAACCTAAACCAGCAGCTACAATAATAATAATTGCTTTATTTAAATGATGATTAGTTTCAAATAAGGGATCATCCCTTAAACCCATTGATGAATTTTTGGAAAAATTCGCCTTTTCTTCTGATTTTAAGTTACTTGCTGTAATTGGTAATGATGGATTAACTTGTCCTGTTGGTTGACTAACGAATGGTGGAGGGAAAATGGGTTGAGGTAGATTTGTTGTAGGTAATGGTTGAGGTATTGATGTTGGAATATTTGCCGGTTTATTTGTTGGTATATTTGCTGGCTGAATTGTTTTCAGTTCTTTTTTTAAAAGAAGAAGGCTTATTTGCTGGTTTATTTGATAATTGCATGTTTGTATGTGGCAATATTTTTTTATTTTTACCCAGATTATGTTTAATGCCAACACCCTTAGTATCTGTGTTAATATCCTGATTAACTCCAAATTTCATATCATTGGTTGCTCTTCTTAAAGAGTTGTTATACCCAACTACACTCTCAGTGTTAATTATCATTCTAGATGGCATTAACCATGTGCCAGGTGATATTGCTAAATTTAACCTTAATTTTGAATTTTCTATTATTGATTGAAATTTACCAATTGAATCAAAAATATTATATTATTTAATAATACTTTCAAACAAAACTAAAAACTCTTTTTGGGTTTCTAATGCTGATCCTGTGTTACCAATGATTGTTGTCCTTGTATTTAATTGGCTTCCTAAAATGCAACGAATAAATGTTTCAATACTTTAGTTTTATCTCTCAAGACCAGCTTTTGTTAATCCATTAGAAAAGTTAGAAACAAAATATTTGTATTGGGTATTTGTGTCTTTATCATCATTCTCAATATAATATATTGCATTACCATCTGAAGCTTTTCCACCTTCATCACTCAACTTCCAACTGCTAGGGTCAATGTAATTTGTTGAATCTGCACCAATATAGCTTGCATAAATGTAAACATTACCTAATCCATGATTCATTCCTTTTGTGAATCTGAAATCCACATTGTTGTTTATTCCAAATTCATTACATATTCTATCATAAGATGGTTTATCGTATCTATTGTTAAATGGGTTAAAAGCAACATCACCCAGAAGTGCAGCATGGCCTTGTACCCCACCAATTTCAAATAAGATTCTACGAATAGTAAAATAAACATGAAATCTTAAAAAAGACCTAATAATGTTTGGTAATTTAAGTCCATCATCAAAAAGTAATCTTGAAGAAATTCCCCATCCACTAGTTGCACACCAAACAGCAAAATTTAACTGCTCGGGCCACATTGTCATATCAGGCTCTTTTAGAAATTTTGTTGCATTAATTGAGTTGTAATACCTTAATTTTGTATTTTTAAATATATCTCTGAATTTTATGTTAAAATTTTGATTTGGTGAAACATAAATATCAGTGTTAGTAAATTTATCGCGTATGTCATGTGGTTTCACAAAATCATCCCAAAAACCTATTGCAGGTATTCGTTTTCTTTTAAGAGTTGGATTAAATTTCAGTTCTAATGGAAAATTATCAATCATATGTAAATCATCTTTCATTGATTCAGAATAAAACCAAATATTATGAAAATCACCTGATGGACCAAAAACATCCTTTCTTCCTCCATCAGCTTCAATGTAAACTATGTTCTTAAATAAGCTATCGTATTTGAACTTAGATTCTCTTTCTGTTATCCTTCTCTCTGCACTTGCTTTCTCTTCATTCCTCGCGAAGCGAGGGCCGAAGGCCCTCGCGTAGCGAGGTTAATAAATTTGTCGGGCCGAAGGCCCGCGCTCGGGAGCTAAGCCGTGCGAATTCGAGCGGAAAATATATTTATATATATATATATATATATATTTCGCCGAAGGTGTCCGTGCTGTTGCCTAGCAGCAGTTCGCAAACAAAGTATGAATGACGTCAGACAAAGGGAAGGTTGCTAGGCAGCAACCGCTGCCTCACAATGGCGCACTCTCATGTTTATTCATTGAGGCCGAACGGTCGGCCGAACGTGTAATTTCATCGAGGAGTGAAAAATGCGTAGTATTTGTCAAACACGACCAAATTGTTATGCAAATGAACCACAGGAGCACGCACAAGGGACAAGACATATTCGCCGAAGGAGATTAAACAACGAAACTCCTGAGAAACGTGAGGAGCGACTTCAGATTCAGCGCGAGCAGCGAAGAAGAAGGAGACATCAGGAAACCAAAGAGCATAGACAACATCGCTTGGCTCAGCAAAGACAGCACATTTTTACACTCCAAATTAACTGCCCACCCAGCCCTTGTCACGAATTTTATCTATCTTCTTTCATGTTCCACTAAAAATACAGATTTCCAGAAAGCGAACGGGTTTCAACACCGAACTCTACAACCACACTCCATACAAAAAAAAACAACAAAACAACAGCATGTTCAATGTGCACGTGATCACGTGTCAACCGCGTGATCTGTCCACGTGCTAAGAAAAATGTTCAAAATATGTAACGCTGATCTAAATGTCACACAACGAACACAAAATAATCCGCGACAGCCCTAGCTTCGCGAGGTTTTGCGAGTCACGTATTTCTAGTATAATTTGTCTAATCTCTCATTGAGCATTGATACATCATCATTGTAGTCTAATTTATTTGTTTCCACTAATGCTTTATTTAGTTTTTCGTTTTCTTTGTAATTTTGTTATTTCATCTTTAACTACATTCTTTGTTGTGAAATCTCTTAATTTTTTTTTCTAATTCAGTAATTTGTACATTCTTATTCTCTATGATCGACCTGTCACTTTTGATCCTCTCCTGGTTTAATTTTAAAATGTCCACATTTATTGTTTTAGGTAAATCAGGATTTAGTTTGCCATCACTTCTGAACAAATAATATTCTCTAGCATTTGTCCTATCTAGTGCAACCTTTACTCTTCCATTTTCATCAAGAAAAGATATGAATTCTTTCGTACTTGCATATGGGAATTTTTGTTTTATTATTTTTTCTGCTTCAGCTTTGGTCTGTAATCTTTCATTTGTTGTATTGTAATTTTCCAATAGTTTAGTATTTTCATGTGCATCAGTAAATGCTGATTCTTCTAATCTAGTTCTTTCATCATCTTGTCTACTTGTTGATGACATTTCTCTTACTTTGCCAGATTCCTTTGTCCTTTCATCAGGAAAATAATCATCTGCATCATTATCACCTCTTGTTCTATGTTCATCAAAAGGATTAATTGGATCCTCGCCTTCCATTTATTTTTTTGTCTTTTTGTTTTTAAATTAATTTAGTTGCTAAATAAACTATTGCTAGCATTCCTCCACCAACGTATAACATTTCCCGTCTTTTGACTTTCACTAGGTTTATAATAGTCTGAACATTGGGGCTCTTTAAGATCTTGTTCTTTTATATCAGGGTGAAACCTCGAGTATATTTTTAATGCCTCATCTGTATTTGCCAAATTCTGTTTTGCCTGCTCATCTTCTTGTCTGTTTTGCTCTTGCCATTCAATATATTTCTCTTTTGCTTCTTGATATTTAAGATAGTCCTTATTATATTGCTCAAGCACCTTATCATGCCTTACTTTTTCTGCATCTTGATCTCCTCCCGCTAAGTATTTAGCTAAATATGATCCACCTACTTATCTTGTGGCATTTAAAATCGCGCCTCCTATCATAATTGCTATTGTTGCCATATAAATCATCTTAATATGTTATTTTTAAGTATAAATGTGTGTTGGTAGTATCTTTTGTTTTTCTAAGTAATCTTTTGCTGCTGTGCTTGTTGCAATACAGCAGTCCATTTTACGTAATTCATTATATTACCAGAAGGATCACCAAGAAAGTTTTCTTTAAGTAATTTTTTTAGCTAAGTAACCCATTCCTGCAGATAATGCAACTAAAACAGCAGAACCAGTTACAGTTTTGACCAGTTTATTATCACTCATTTATTTATTTGTTTTATTTTTTTAAAATAAGTTATAACGTACTCACTCTTACCGGGATTTTTGATTTTTTTTCATCCTTTATTTTCGTTTCTTCTAAGGGATATTCCCTTAAACCCTTTGATGAATTTTTGGAAAAATTCAGTTCATAATCCACCACCCCAGTATTTGCTTCATTTAATTGCTTTTCTGCCTTTGGTGCGCTTTATATCTTAAGTAAAGATCAACTATTGTTAAACCAATTCCAACTACTGAAAGAACTCAACTGAAGAAATGATCCTCACACTTTCTGGACAATTTAAGCAATTGTCTCTTGTATGCACTTGAAAAATTCAAGTGACTCCAACGGGATTCGAACCCACGACCTCTGCGATGCCGGTGCAGTGCTCTTACCAACTGAGCTATGAAGCCACACAGTTGAGAGCAGGTCAATTTGTTGGGCTCATGCGTGTTTTCCCGTGAAAGGAATGATGAATGAAAGAAATGACTATGAAGTGCGGGTTAGAAATCAACTGAAGAAATGATCCTCACACTTTCTGGACAATTTAAGCAATTGTCTCTTGAATGCACTTGAAGGTCATGGGTTCGAATCCCGTTGGAGTCACTTGAATTTTTCAAGTGCATACAAGAGACAATTGCTTAAGTTGTCCAGAAAGTGTGAGGATCATTTCTTCAGCTGATTTCCAACCCGCACTTCATAGTCATTTCTTTCATACTGAAAGAACTGTTGTAAAAGATAATTCAGGTATCCAACCTTTCTCATTTAAAGGCTTATCTTCATTTACTTCATTGCCACTGTTTATTTCTTTTTCCCTTCTTATTTCTCTCTCTAGTACTTCTCTTGCTTCTTTATTCTTTTGTGCTAATAGTTTGCCTGCCGCAACTTTCTTGCGATCCTTTTTTCTTATTAACAGTTAATTTATCTGGGACTTTAGTTATTTGCTCTGTTTCTTGGGTATTATCCGCAAAACCCTTTTTTGTATCTTCTGCCAATGATATTATATTTATTTCTTATTGTTGCTTTAATATGTTTTCGCTATCATTGTTTTCATTAATACCATTGCCTTTTTAAATGTTTTGCTATTCTGAAAATCCCACTTGCAAGTGCTACTAGTCTGCCACCTTTTGTACCATGTAGCCGGCAATTCTGAAAGCTCTCTTTGTATTAATTTATCTTCCTGTAGATCTTCGCATAGTAAATTGCCATCATCTATTGGTAATATGCACTCTAGTATTTTACATAAAGCACCTATACCAGCTTCTGATAATGCAGCAGACATTTCGGTTCCACATTTCGCTTTATAAATCCTATAGTATTTGCTTACATCTTTACTCTTTAATTTATGTATGTCCCCTAGACTCATTTTCTTTCCAAGATACTCTTTGGTGCTTCCAAGTACAGTGTTGCAAGTATGGCAAGTGATTCTCTTTCTATTTCCACTTCATTACCTTCATTTACTTCATTTGATTCACTTGTCTTATTAGATTCACATATAAGGCTTTCAAGTTCAGTCATATAATTTAACTACAATTTTCCCTTTAATTAATTTTGAGAAAAAAAAATTATTTTAATACATTATTGATTTTAAGTCATTATTCATAACTTCCATGAGGGCATCAGCCACAACAAAAATATGATAATTGATGTTTCCACTTCCACCAGTTTTTCTTTTGATTTCAAGCTTTACTCCATCACGTGTCATATTTACCATTAAACCTGAACCATGAATACCATTATCTGAATGACTTCTTAAATCCAACCATAATGCAAATTTATCTTCAGTATAGAAACTCTTTTCTGTCAATTGTGAATTGTGCCCCATACGATTTTTAACTGATTTCCCAGATGTCTGAATTATTCATTCCTTTAGAATATAATTGATTGGGAAGTCCATCAATGTTGACGTTAACACTAATAATATTTGGGTTGACAAACTTTTCTTTTCTTCCGGTGTCTCTGTAAATAATATTAGAATGCCACTCATTGGCTTTCTTGGTACATTTATATGCTCATTTATGACTGAATCAGTTGCTTAAATTGCCATCGTTGATGTCTTATGAAGAATGATGTTTTCATAAAAAAATCCTTTGCCAGTTTGATAAGATTTAGAAGCTTTTTGTGAAAGATACTCACTATGGATAGATTTGTACTCAAGTTCTAGATTTGTTATTTCATAATTTGGTGGCTTAGTTTTATCAGTGTAAACAACTATATCGTTGACTGGTGCTAATTCAATATGAAAAATAAAAAAAATTATTCAATTACTTTGGATAAAAAGCTCCATGATCATCAATAATTGGATTTTTAAGAGGAACAGAATATTTTGTGTTACGAACCATCGCAAGTGATACCTCTTTTGCATCAGAAGTGCTTTTGTCACCTGCATTCGTTCTTAATTTTCTCATGTTTGTTGATGAAATTCCTTCTTTTAACTTGTCTTCTTTCTTCCTTTGTTAAAAATAGATCATGATATGTGTAGAATAAATCATAACTGTTTAAATCAATTAAAGTTTCACTACCATATGTTAATTTGTATCGCTTTACTAGATTTGTACCAATGTTGTTTACAAGAGTGTTATTTGCATGCCCACTAACATCCAAGCTCAAATTTAACTTTAGGCTTCCTGGAACAATTACATAATTCTCTGATAGTGAAGGAATTTCAATATACAATGTTTCACCAGGGGCGGCAGTTGAAGAACGATTTGTTGCTATCCTATGTAATGTTGATTTTGCCTTTAATCCAAAAGGTTCTTTGGGCAATCTGTTTGGGTTTAACTTTTCTGAAACTGATATTGACATATACATGTATTAAAGTATAAATTAATACTAATTTTAAATGTTTTCAGGAAATTACCTTAGTAAAATATATTACAGCACAAATGGGTATTGGAAGGGTTATGATGCAAACAACTAACAAATTAGCAAGCAAAGCCAATGTTAGTTCAAGCAAGGCTAGAGAGTGGTTAGAGAAGCAGGCAATATGGCAAATTTATCTGCCTAAACCAAATTATATTCCTAGATATCATTGGACAATTGAGAAAAAAGACCAAATTCATCAAGCTGATTTATTGTTTTTACCTCACAATACAATAAGACGTAAAACATACAAATACGCTTTGGTTGTTGTTGACATAGCAACTAGATACACAGATGCTGAAGCATTAACTTCAAAAGATTCCAAAGAGGTTGCTGAAGCATTCACAAGGATTTATTCAAGAAAGTTAAAATATCCTGAGACACTCATGGTTGATCCAGGTAAAGAATCTATGGGTTCAGTCAGTAATCTCATGAAACAAAAAGGTGTAAAGATACAAAGAGCTGAAGCTAGAAATCACAGGGCGCAATCAATCGTGGAAAGAAACAATAGAACTTTTGCAGAAAAATTATTCACTCGTCAATACGCAGAGGAAATGATCACAAACGAAAGATCTAGAACTTGGGTTAAGAGATTGCCTGGGGGTAATAAAGGCAATGAATAGTGAAATCATAAGAACAGACGGTAGACAAACGACATCAAAAAGAAAAGTGCAATACAAAAGACCTGTTGGTTTCATTGAAACGAGGTTGCCATGATTTGAATTGTAAATGTAAGATATTTATATATGCCAGATGAATACGAAGGTGGTGATAAAAATAGTGCCACTGACCCAATATGGAGTTTAGACACTTACAACCTATCATGCAGTGTTATTTCAGATGGGCAGCCAGTCCTATATAATTTGATTGACGGACCAAAGAGAGGTTTTGCAAGAGAAGAACTTCAAGTTGTTCCTTTTGACACTGAATTACCACCAAAGAGTGTAATTTAATCATTGCATGACTTTATCTGAAAAACCCTGATTACATAAATTGTCCATTGAGATTGATCACAAAAGTCATACGATTTTTTTTTCTTTTGAAATGGTTGAATTGTTTTATTCATAAAATCTGATAATAACCTTTATTACTATTGTTTTGCAGTAACAAGACTGACATGTTTTTTGAAAAACCTTGGCCATTGTGTTTGATAAAAAAGCCATGTGATTTTTATTCTGGTCACAAGACTCATGTAATGTTTTATCCAATTAAAAATCAGCAAAGTGTAATAAAAATAGTTTGCTTTAAAATCGAATACATAATCTCGCTAATCATTTTTGGACTAACATCTTCACTTCAAAGTTTCATCACAAAACATCATTGACATTACGGATTTCCATTTTTAATTTAATTTTAAAGTTAACTATACATAATTCTATTTTTTTCAAAAATTAATTAAAGGGTTTAAGGGATAGTCCCGTAGATGAAAGAACTCAAGAATAAGGTGCCTTTTCATTGCATAATAACCGGTCCAACCAACTGTGGCAAAACTTATTACTTGATAAGCCAACTAAGAGGTGATTTCAGATATGTGTTTGACTATATTGTACTAGTTTGTCCAACCTATAAAGACAATAAAACATACCGTAGTTTTGCTACGGGTGATAGAAGGTTTATTGTTTCCTCTCCTTCTGCTTCAGATGAAACTGAAATAGATAACTTGTTAAAATGCTGTATTGACTTTTTCTCTGGCACTAATACACTAATGATATTAGATGATTGTGCTGTATCAAAGGACTTGAAGCATAGAACTAACAAGTTTATTGATTTAGCATTTTCTGGCAGACACATTGGAATTTCTGTTTGGGTTTTAACGCAACAATTAACTTCAATATCAAAAGCTTTAAGAGACAATGCCGCTTGCATAGTTGCATTTCATTCACCTTCAAAAATCTCAACAAAGGCACTTTTTGATGATTTTGCATCAAGCTTAAATGCTGAACAAGAAAAAAAATTTCTTGAAATATTGAAGTCAAAGAAATATTCGCATGCAGTATTCATTCTAAGGCAGCCTTTTGTTATTTATCTAGAAGTTCCCGCTTCACTGATTTAGAAAAAGTTTTTTTAAAAAATGCACATATTATTAATGCCTTATCAATTCAGAATTAGGAATAATAAATACAATTCAAATGACCCTAGATTAAAACCAATTCATGATTATTTAAAATATCTTTTATTTCATGGTGTAATAGATGAAAATTACTACATCAAAGAAGAATTTTATGAAGAAAACATAAAAAAGCCAACCAAAGAAGAAAAAGAAAAATATGCAAAAGAATTAGGTTTGAAATTACAGAAATCATTAGAACAATAACAAAAGGGAGAGATGGTAACACCCTTAAACCCAGGTATAGATGACAAAAAAATTAGCATTGGGAAAAAGCTGGCAAAAACGGGCAAACAAAATTAGCGTAGGCAAAAATGCGGGATTCTGCCTGTGTCCCTGAACAAACAAATAGAACCTACTTCGAGTGATCTCCGCCAGCTGGCGAAGCATAAACATTCCATGGTTGTGTGACTTAAAGCCTAGCCACGTGACAGGCATCTATCTTCATGGTGTTAGATTTCTACTTACTTAATTCTTGCTGTATCTATTACAGTCCACGCCTTGCTGGATCACTGTTTGCATATAATTTGTTCGCTCATATCTCTAGTTCTCCTTGACAGTCAGGTCAGCCTAACAGAATTCGCCCTTACAGACTGGTAAGTAACTGTTGCCTAGCTCAAATGTAACGTTTCCTTTCATACTTGCCTCATACAGCAAACCACTCTTCACTTACAGATCACATGGATCGCGCGCTATCATCACCTTTAAAACTTTAGATCAGAGAGACCATCTGAAACGAATCCTATTTGAGACCGGTCATGGTTTCCCTTTATGTATGTATTTAAAATCTGAAGGAGGACATCTGCGTGTCTGACAACTTCTCTCTAAGATAGTGCTCGTAAGGGTATAACTGAAGATAGTTCTCGCAAAGATTATTTGGCAGTTTGTGACTCCATCACCTCTATCAGTTTGTCGAATTTTACGCCATTAGTCATTTGAGACTATCAAAATTGATATCCTGAGTTTTGAAGAATCCAAATGCTGCACGTATTCGGCAAACAATATGTGCGGTGTTTTGCATATGAAGGTAAAGTGCAAGGCCCAGACAGGGGGTTATTGTCAGTTCGGTATATTTTTTGTTCGCCGCACCGGAACATGACGACTTCTGAAAACTCCTTTTTTCTTCCCAGCATCAACACTTTTAAGAGATCGTCTTTGTGATATACATAAAATACATTAAATTACAAGTCCTTGCTTTGAAACTGCTGATTGCTACATTCCAAGCAAGGTTAAAGACAAATAGGTGCGTATGAAATTATTTTCACTTATCAACGTAATCTGCATTGCTTATTGATGAGCTGTAATGCCAATTCATGTCCAAATCAATTTCCCACAAGTTGCATGTTTAAAATTCTCAAGATTTTCCTTTCGTGTTCGTTTAGAAGAAGAGCAGGATTTAGCTATCAGTATATTTACTGATAGCGAAAGTTCGCTAATCTATGATTTTAACGAGTTGAATTTTAGATTATTGTTTCACCTTCAATGGCTGTTTCGACTGCAAACAAAGGGTTTGGTTTAGCTGTTTTCAAATCACGCCTTGTAGCTGTTAGCAATTACGCCATCGGTTTTTTTTTTCAAATCTTTGTCGTCTAGAACCCCTCTTTACCGGGGATCTACGTCTGATTTTGTTATTTACATCATTCCTTTTTTGGTTCTTTCTGCCTTTGCATTAAATATTCCAGTCTTATGTTTTAAACTTCTACTGTATGCATGGCCTTCTGGCAATGTGCTGCTTTTCATGGGGTTGACTAATTTTTCGCATTTCAATGAAGACTGAAAACTGAAAAATTTTGCAACGATTCCACAAGGTGCCCTGTGAAGGATAATAACTTTTACGGAAACGTCAGAAGTCTCACACCTTGTGTAACCGCAAGTGATTAACTCACCAATCGCGGTTATGGCTGTGGTTTATTACTGACTTGTTGATGACGTAAAACTAAAGAAAAACAATACAAACATAACAGCTAAAGAAGCGACGCATGACCGAGCTGCGATCGCACAAAGTAAATTCGAAAAAATATAAGACAAATAAACGGAAGGCAAGCGAAAAAACTGAAACACACGCAAGTCTAACCTTGTCCAGCCCTAAAGGGTAGAAAAAAGTTTCCAGAAACGCTAAAGAAGGGCTACAAAAAACCACTAGCAAATCCCATAATCTCAAGATGACTGGACATCCTACACACAAAGAAACATGACCTAAATTGGCGTGAAAAAAACAATGACCGAGCCAAACAAAAGAAACAAGAGGTCTCGGCTATTGAAAACAACTGGCTACAGTTACACCTTCCTTACTGCTACAATAAAAAAACATGTGGATAGAAACTAAACCTATGATTACAGGT
>BLFK01000031.1:442811-450311 GCA_014634185.1 Astreopora myriophthalma
GCTGAAACCCCAGCTAATAACGCTTTTATTGGGTTTTGTTTTCAGGGTACCATTTGCAATGATTATTGCGTAACGGACTGCTGCACGCCGTGTGTGTTATGCCAGATGTCAAGGGAGCTGGACCATTGCGGAATTAATAAGTAAAGTCGTACTAGTGTTGTTCGTATAGACGAGCCTTTTCAATGACTAGCGATATTTGTCTTGTCACCCAATGCTCCTCTTACGTCAATAGACTTGGTTTTGACTAGCGACGCAAGCGCAAGCGCAAGCATAAGACATTCATGTCAAGTGAAAACCAACAGTAACGCAAGCACAAAGAAAAGGAAAAATTTTGATCCTTGCTCTTGTGGTTGCGCTTATGCTTGCGCTCGTTCTTGCGTCCCCAGTGAAAACCAGGCTTTAGCGGCAACGCCGATCCCATAGCGAAGAGAAAAGCCCTGGGAACGAGATTGATTAATTAAGAGGGAGGTAAGGGATATTTTCGTGACTCGTGATCGGCTATTTTTTTCCCCGTGAAATGTGAAATGGATAATTTTTCCTCGTGAATAGTGATTTCCATAGCAGCCATGAGGCGTGATTTTGCAAAATTATTTTCGGTGAAACAAGAAATACATGTTTAATTCGCTGTGAACTGTGATTTTCATTATGTCTTGGTTTTCCTGAATTGTGAAAGAACCGTTTTATTTTCCATGAAACGTGATCTAGACCCCTCCCCCCTCCTTTATCATCCTCATTTAAGGTCTCTTTATATGAGCCTGGCTCGGTCACCAGGATGAAAGTGGCTTTTGTTCATGTGAGAAATTTCAGCCTGGTTACCTCAAATGAAAACTGGTGACGCGACTATTCAGGGATAAATCTAACGAAACAAGTCTGGCTAGAACTGTTTGCTTTTATTGGTTCTACAAAATCCACATTCCTTTTATCTTCACTTTAAGTATCAAAAGAAACTCTTCCGAACTTAAAAACAGAAGAAAAGAGAAGTACAAATATGTTCAAAATATTTTCAGCTACCACTAAAATGCATTGCACCGTTTTCATCCCGGTAACCGCGCTGAAGTGTTCAAATGGGAAATTTTTCATCCAGGTAACGGAAAGCTTGGCCTCGATCAGAAACCGAGATCTTGGCAACCGGGCCAGCCCCGCCCATGGTGAATGAACAAGGTGTTAGTGGTTAAACGAGAACCAGCCAGCCCGGCCAACCGGGCTCATATGAAGAGGCCCTCAGACACTAAATCTTCGCGTAATACATCCTCACAACAGCTTGCAAAGATTACCCCTGTTAAGTACGCTCACAACCAAAACTTGGATAATTACTTCCGTATATACACGGTAGAAACAGAGTGAATTAAAATCAAGTACCTGCTTCAATGAGAAAATAGTCTCGTTTTTGGTGGGTAAACGCTTATTGGCTTAAAAATCTCGCGTCAGTTTTTCAACCAATGAAAAGCAAGACCAAAACTGAACCAATCGCACCTTGTACGCGCGATTTTTTTTCCGCTCCTTGAGCAATTTACATGTAATTGCTACGAATTTCGATTGGCTCATTGCGCTGTTTACACATGCTGTGATTGGTCAAAGTAATTACTTTATTTTGGTATTGGTTTTTCGACAGTCAATTGACAACCGCTGTATACCACACAAGTGAATAGTACTTTTCACGCGTTCTGATTGGTTAACTCGGAGGTGATTAGCAAATTGCCAGATTTTTCACCTCCACTTCTGTGGTAAAATGATTAATTACTGTGGAGTGTCAACGTTAATCGACTTGCATTCGTGTTATCGTTGTGTGAACTGTCTACATTGGGCTGGCAGGTTGGCCAGACGACAATCGGCAGATACCCGGGAATGGTGGTAGGTCGACATCTTGCCTGCGTAGCAAGCGTTCCCGTACGAGCTGAACGAAATCCGGGTCGCGCGAATGAGTTTTTCGTATTCGGGGCCAGACCGCGCGAAAAATGGAGCGAGAGCAGAAAGGTGGAAAGCTCCTTCGACCTTTTTGCTCTCGCCCCACCCCGCTCCTTCCACCTTTTTGCTCTCGCCCCATTTTTCGCGCGGTCCGGCCCGAATTTCGTTCAGCTCGTACAGGAACACTTGCTACGCAAGCAAGTCGACATCGACATCGGTCGTCGAACGATCTCAGCCGGCTGGCGAGGCATAAAGATCCCTTGGTCGCGTGACTAAGCGTAGCCACGTGACAGGCATCTATCTTCACGGTGTTCGATTTCGACTTAATTCTTGCTGTATCTATTACAGTCCACGCCTTGCTGGATCACAGTTTGCATATCACTTGTCCGCTCGTATCTCTAGTTCTCCTTGACAATCAGGTCAGCCTAACAGAATTCGCCCTTACAGCCTGGTAAGTAACTGTTGCCTAGCTCAAATGTAACGTTTCCTTTCATACTTGCCTCATACAGCGAACCACTCTTCACTTACAGGTCACATGGATCGCGCGCTATCATCACCTCTAAAACTTTAGATCAGAGAGACCATCTTAAACGAATCCTATTTGAGACCGATCATGGTTTCCCTTTATGTATGTATTTAAAATCTGAAGGAGAACATCTGCGCGTCTGACAACTTCTTTGTCTACTCTTACCGCTCGTAAGGGTATAAGTGAAGATAGTTCTCGCAAAGATTATTCGGCAGTTTGTGACTCCATCACCTCTATCAGTTAGTCGCATTTTACGTCATTAGTCATTTGAGACTCAGTAAAATATCCTGAGTTTTGAAGAATCTAAATGCTATGTGCGGCGTTTTGCATATGAAGGTAATGTGCAAGGCTCGCACAGCGGGTTATTATCAGTTCGGTATATTTTTTGCTCGCTGCACCGGAACATGCCGACTTCTGAAAGCTCCTTTTTTCTTCCCAGCATTAATACTTTTAAGAGATCGTCTTTGTGATATACATAAAATACATTAAATTACGAGTCCTTGCTTCGAAACTGCTGATCGCTACATTCGAAGCATGGTTAAAGACAAATATATAGGAACGGATGAAATTATTTTCGCTCGTCAATGTAATTTCCGCATTGCTTATTGATGAGCTGTAAGCCAATTCATCTCCAAATCAATTTTCCACGAGTTGCATGTTTACAATGCTCAAGATTTTCCTTTTGTGTTCGTTTAGAAGAGGGGCAGGATTTAGCTATCAGTATATTTACTGATAGCGAAAGTTCGCTAATCTATGATTTTAATGAGTTGAATTTTAGATTATTGTTTAACCTTCAATGACTGTTTCGACTGCAAACAAAGGATTCGGTTTAGGTGTTTCAAATCGCGCCTTGTAGCTGTTAGCAATTACGCATCTCTGTTTTTTCTTTTTTCAAATCTTTGTCCTCTAGAACCCCTCTTTACCGGGGATCTACGTCTGATTTCGTTATTTATATCATTCCTTTTTTGGTTCGTTCTGCCTTTGCATTAAATATTCCAGTGTTATGTTTTAAATTATGCATGGCCTTCGGGCAATGTGCTGCTTTTCATGGGGTTGACTAATTTTTCGCATTTCAATGAAGACTGAAAACTCAAAAAAAAAAAAATGTTGCAACGATTCCACAAGGTGTCCTGTGAAATGACTAGTGCATTGTATGCGAAGGGAGGCTGGCCCGGTTGCCGAGATCCCGGTCTGCTGAGCTGCCGAGATCTTGGCGATCCTTGGCAAACCGGGCTGAAAATTCTCGGTCCAGCCTGGATTGTCGGGGTGAACAATTTTCATGACGCACGCGTTGCTTATCACAGGATTATTTTTGCATCTTTTGTTCTAAAATCTCATTCCGTACTTGCTAAATAAACCTTCAATTTGAACAACAACAAAAAAATGCTTGTTTTCCTGAATTACGTGACTTTGACGGTCATGAGCGTGAAACCACTGCCGCGTAATAGTCGTGCCACTCTCAGTGCCGGGTTACATTCATCTGCCTAGCCTCGGCAAGGCAGAAGCCCGACGCTTGGAATAGGCCCAACATGTAAGATATTGTCACTGTAGATCAATAGTTGAGTATGCCCTCAGTAGTCTTTGCCAATCTCCCTCGGTTCCTCTCTGACACGTTACGGAGGGTACAAAAGTGGGAGCTTGCTATTATACATCCCCGTATCAGCTTTTAAGAGAGGCTGGCTAGAGCCGGCTTACCAACACTCGAGGTGCGTCGGGTCGAGGCATGTAAAAAATTTGTAAGTATAAACTCTTAAAGTTTTTTATCAGTTTTGTGACAACTGTAAAATCCCGTAATTCTTCTACCATTTGAAAGAAGCTGAGATGAAAATCACGTGTGTTTGCCCATTTTTAAGAGTATCACAGAAATCATAAAAAATTTTAACAGTTAATGTGGTTTTGGGGGACGCTATCTCAACATTAGAGACGTTTGTATGGATTTTGAGCCATGTTTTAAGATCTTTAACTTGGTCTCTGTTCACTCTAAAAACATTAAACTTGGTCAAATGACTACTCTCAACGTGATCTTTTATCTGATCGTGTCAGATCATCGATTGGTTAAAATTTGAAACTCGCCCCAGTTCCCTCTTGAATTTCGGAATGGCCAATTGTGGTGTCACGCAAGGTGACAATTCGAAAATTCCAACTGCTGTATTTTTGAAACGAAGGAAGTTACGGAACTGGAAACTTGTAAAAATATTTATTTCTAGGTCATCTTCAGTCTCGTATAGATAAATATTCAGAATGCCTCGCGATTATGATTTTAGAATTTGATGACGTCGCTATGAAAACCATCTATAGGCTAAGATCGGGAAGTCACAGGCGTATGAAAACTGTTAATAGAGACCGTTTCAGGGATTTTGTAAGGGTTCATTACAGTGAGTTATTGTTGTAATTTATCTAACTAATTATTGTATTTCTTTTTATATTGAATGACCAGCCTGTAATTCAGTCGTTGACAGCCAAGGTTTCAGTAAACCTTGAAGTTACTAACAAGTTAACAATAAAAATATGCTGAAACGTACCATACATGCATTCAGTTCGCCAATTATATTCATGATCATGATTTTGTTCGAATTCAGTAACATATCAACCTGGCGACATGTCCCAGCAACCTTCTACGGGATTTATATCACTCCAAAATGATCCAGGCGCTGTCAACCCCCCTCCACAGGGACCATTACAGCCCGGCTACCCTCAGCCAGTAGTAGCTCAACCCGGCGCAGGCTTCCAAAGCACCCATACCACCGTTGTTGTGAATCAACCGGCACCGCTGATTTTGCAGCAAGGACAGCGTGACTGGAGCAGCGGACTGTATGCCTGTTTTGACGACTGTTACTCCTGTAAGTATTTCAAATCTTCAGGGTGGGGTAGCGGGCACAGGCGGTCGCTCCCCAGGGGAAGTTGGACATCATTAGAGAGGCTAGTGTCAATTGTCCCGCCAAATGGAAACACTTGGGCATAAATTTTCCTTCCCAAAATACTGCTTCTACAAATTGACGTCAGTTATTTAAGCGTCATGAAAGTGTTGCAGATCCACGAGCTCCCAGTCCGGTGGATCCACAGCAAACGTTGACAATTACACGATGAAATCGGGCACATAAAAAAAGGTAACATTTTCTCTCAATTTCAAACATATAGAAGGGCGTTCAGTTTAGCTCCGCTAGATTACTTGACCGACTCCCTCTCACTGTTCAGCGATCGGCCAAGTACAAATTAGACTACAAACATCCTCACTTCTTCGCTGCAGGGAAGCAATTTTTTTCTTTAATTTTTTCGTTAGTTTTGTGCGAAGCAGGTTTAGCATTTATTCTTTATTATGTCCGATTTTCAAAGTAGAATCAGTTCGCTTGATGTAGTGTTTGTTGGTCTACCTGTGGTAGAATACATGCATGATGGGATAGGTTTGGGAGAGTGTGTAGGAAACGGCGGGAACGAAGTTGTTATTAAAACTGTTGAGATTCAATTCTACTTAAATGTGGTAAAAGTGTTACACTTGAGTATCGAGAAAGTAAATACGCGATTGATTAGGTTTTGGTTTGGCTTGGCCTATCATTGGATCAAAACAACTTGCGCGAACCTCTCAACCAATTAGATGTAGAACTAAAACCAATAGGCCATTTGCATGATGGCGTCATTTTACTACAAAGACCAGGCCCCAGTTGTTCGAAGGGTGGATAGCACTATCCACTGGATAAATCACTATTCACTGGATACGTCAATTGGCTTTGCTGGGAGTTATCCGCTGGATAGCGATATATCCCGTGGATAGCGTTATTCACCTTTTGAAGAGGGTCTCAATGGGGTTAAGCGTGTGGCGTGAAACGTCCAAAAAATTAACTGTGTGTCGTGAAAAAGGGAAAAAAATTAACCGTGTGTCGTGAATTATTTTTGTCCAGATAACCGTGTTGTTTGTAGCTTTTCCTAAGCTCTGAACAATTATTTGATGTATTTGGTCTATTTGGTATTTGAGGGTCTCAATGGGGTTAAGCGTGTGGCGTGAAATCGCGAAATTTTTAACGTGTACCGTGTTTGCTACACCCCCATTGAGACCCTCTTTGAACAACCGACGCCAGAATGCTTAGTAAAGATGCTTTCTTATGCAGATGTTTTTTTACTCTGCAGGGAATAACGAGACAATAGGCCATTTTGCTAATGCGAAATTTCTCCTAGTTCCATTCACTTGTGGGGGCAAAAAGTCATTACTCGGCCAAAAATGGGTTGATTAATTCAATAAATATATCACATTTTGCTCCCACAAGGGAAAGGAACTAGGAGAAATTTGCATTAGCAAATTGACCTATTGGTAAAATTTGCCTGACAATAGAAGCTACTCAATGCATTCTGGTCTTGGTAGTAAAATGACGCCATCACGCAAATGGCCTATTGTGATTTTAAAGTCATTCTCGTTTTCCCGCGCTCGCGTTCCGGTTCCTTCTACTTGCTCTGCGTTTGTAAAACTGGCAGTAAGTTGTGAACTACCCGACTTTGATTTGTGGTTCGCTGAAGAACGTATTTCCTTCAGAACGTGTGGCTCTTTAAGTACTTTATTGAAGGTTTAAGGACATTCAATAGAAAACCGCTCTATTTATCCTGGTTTAGCACTAACAAGAGAAAATGGCCCTAACTCTGCTTTGAATAACTAGGCCTTTTTACTCTTATTGAGACAATGAAAATTTGTCAAAGACAGCTCTGAAATTTGACAGTCATTTTAAACAAGGGCTTTTGTCGATGCTTACCGGTAACATTAATTCCATCTCACGGGACGCCGGACAGCTAACCTCAGTTTCCAAATTCTAGTCGATCGTTTTCACATGACGTCATAGCGGCCATATTGCTGTACCTAAACAAAGAAATGGCGGCCATTTTGGTGTCCCAAAACAATCCTCGGGGAATTGAACTTCATTTTTATGCAAATATGTCCTATTATTTCAGTAAATCAATATGGCCGCTGGTCACGTGAGTGAAAATGATCTATACGCTTGCGCCGTTTTCTTAATCATAGGCCTTATGGGGACCTTCTGTCACTGCTTTTTGCTGTGTGATATCTCGAGAAGGATGGGTGAAGGTTG
>BLFK01000031.1:455311-465311 GCA_014634185.1 Astreopora myriophthalma
CGTGTAAAAACCGAACAAGTTTTTGTTCCCTAGCTATGCTTTTTTCCCCAGTTCATTGTTTATTTATTATCATTTAGCTCTATTGTTTTTCATGAAGGTCATGATTAATATTATTTGTGTTTTAGTTCAATTTCGGTTTGTCGTGTTCCGTCCATTTATTGACGAAATATTAACTGGCAGAATCCGTAGTTGTAACCATGAAGGCGTCCAGGGTAAGCTTGTTAATTAACTTAATTTATGCACTGGTGATATAACTAAGTGGAGTTGGGGGGTGGGAGGGGATTGTCCATTCTACAAAGAGCAACTAAAGATCCCCAGTTTAATAGTCTTTACACTGTTTCTACGGTGATTGAAACCAAGGTTGTGAATGGTTGATTAAAGATACAACTTTGAATGTGATTGGCTGATTGGACTGCCCAATAACAAACTGTCTATTGCAAACTTTTGGCAATTAAATTTAATAGGAGATTTTTAGGCTAATCACAATCTGGGAAATTGTAATTATGATGCAGAAAAAATTTATGATAATTGAATCATATCTTTTATTTCTTAACATAGTTTCTAATAAGACTGTGATCTAATTTCTCATTCATTTGTAATATTAACACATGTGGGTAGAAATGTTGTGTCGTTTTCTGGGTCAAACCAGACCTTGCTCTGTGAAATGAAGTTGGGCTTATTCTCCATGTAGAAAGCTGTGTTAACAGTTCTTTTTATTTGACAGTATCAATGGAATTTTTTGATGACATTGTTATCCCTTATGAGTACCTGCAGCAGCCTTCAAAGTTGTATCCTTCACACTAAAAGGCAGTAAATGGCCTTTTGAAAAGTAAACGTCTTGCAAATTTTTAATCAAATTTCATGGCTCATGCAGTTTAGTTTCTGATTTGAAGATTGTCTAAAGTAGGCGTGGGTTCATTGAAAATTATATTTTGCATCTCCCAGTTGTACAAATCCTTAATTTCAACCGTCTATCTAAGTGATGAAGATGAGCAACTTTGGGTTTGGGAATATGCAACAGAAGAAGGGACGCATGACATGTTTATGGATATTAATGAGGAGATCAGATTCCGAGTAGTAGATGAAATGTTCACTGATTTGAGTCCTGCTGGACCCGAGATGTTGAGTGAAAAGAAAAATGCTGATGAATTGGACAGTAAGAGATCACCATACACCATTACAGTGAGTTTTAATGTGGTTATTTATAAGCTAAGTTAACTTGGAAAGGACTGCTGCAGCCCTGTCAAACTGTGCCGGCTGTTGGCGTTTTTGCCACCTACATTGCAATATCTGCCACCTACTTCACAATACAGTTCATTAAAAATCTCTACTAGTTCTCCACTAGTTCACTTGCCTACTAGTCAGAAACATTTTGACTGTGCTGCTGCTGGTCAGCGGTTATCGACATTGCGCACATGCGGTTGCTGTTTGCTCCAAGTTTACCGCCATTTGCTTTTGCTTTGGCCCCCACACTCCTTCTCCTGAGGGCAAGGATTGGTAAGTATAAGTTTTTTCCATCGTGAAGACAGTGTGACGGGTGCCAAGGTTGCCAAGGTTACCTCTTGCCAATCGCCTCATTTGCTGTATTGTACCTACCCTCCATTCGTGTATTGACAAAGTAACACACATTGAACAATTTAATACGTTTAATTATACACAGAAAAGGTCTTAGTTATTCATTTTTTACATAACTGCAATTATTTTTCTTTCCATGTCTAAATCTTTATTCCTGCATTTGCATACACGTAGCAACAAAGTTTGTAAAAGGCATTCTTGCTATTAGTCTTGCTCCAAGTGACTGTGATGTCATGTGGTTTACTGAGGACAATTTCTGTCTACCAGTTACCACAAAGACTTTTTCATGGTGAGATGACAGCCCCTAGTACCTGGCCCTGGTAGAAATCAGATGCTTGTCAATTATTCCATGACATGTTTAATGTCGGAGATTTCATACCCAGTTCATCAGTCACAACACAGTATTTACTGACTAGAAAATGGAACACTCTCATCATGCACTTATCAACCACATACAACCCTAATAATTTGTCAGGAAATGCTCGTCAATAGGGCTTTCTCATTATACCCCACTCCCACCCCCTTGGTGGGTTAATTTTACTCCAGTACAACTTAGATGGGTTCTCAGATTGGTATTTGCTTAAGTTGTTTAATTCCTTAAAACCTAAAGGATGCTATGTGCTAGATAATATAGTATATACCTCTTTTTGCTTTTAGGGGTCAATAAGTGAGCCTGGTCTGGGTCTCAAAACATGGTGGTCAGGCTGATGAAACAAATGTATGGATTTCCTCATTATAACAAGCGTGGAAATGTGTGCAGTATAATTATGGTGGTACAACTATGAGATGAGGAAGTGGTTGCCTCCATTTTGGGAAGGTAGAACAAGATCTGTCATGGAAAGAAACAATGGCCTTGAAAGGCAACATCAAATGGACTGGAACAAGAATAAGCCATTGATTAATATTGTCCTTATAGAACTTTGTTCCAGAAAGTTAAATATGCTAGGGACAATGCAATGCTGGTTTCTCAAACACAAATGAACTCCTGCCACTAGAAAATATCTCAGTCATTTTGATCCAGTGAATGGGACCTTTTACAGTAATCCTGAGAAGACACAAAATACAATGCCATTAAAGTTAATCTGCTAGACAGAGGAAGGAGAAATTGCGTGGCATGAACAGAAGTACCATCCAAATTAATAGAAGTAATCACTCCCTAAATATACGATTTTGAAAAATCGATTCTAGTTTATAATCTGTCATTTACCTGGAGGAATATTTTTGCCAAATTACTGAGTCTGGAATTTGAAGAGCCTGCAAGTCTCTCCATACATTCAAGAACTGCATTAGATGTAGTCTCTGAAAGCAAAAATTACATTCATTGATAAGAAATTGGCCAAATATTTTGTGACTTTGTTGGCTTTGTTATGAAAGCAACTCCATGACTCATTGGCCTGATGTGTGATCAGCATTTTCACAGATATTTTCAATTTGTATGTCATGTGCACAATTGTGAGTGAGATTTTTATGTGATCAAGTTGTAATATTGTTTGAGAGAATTTTGGAGACTTGGAGAGTAAAACTTGCTGCAATTTTGAACGATTAAACTGTGTTATAAACATGTTTTTTTAACCATATGTTTACTGTTTTCACTTAGGAATGGGCTCGCTTTTCTGTTTTTCTACTCTCTACTGTCCAACAAAAAGATTGTGTGCCTTGTAAGAAACACTTGGGGAACTGTACAATTCATGGGCCAGTCCTTTTTTCTTAAATTAACTGGCTTACCTTCTTGTGTTTGTGGTGTGGTAAGAAACATCAAAGTAGTTATGGCTGACAAAACAGTCTCCTCATTAGAGCTAGTAAGTATATACAAACAAACAAATTAACAAGGGCATAATGTAGCTGTTTAGTATGAAAGGAAGAAAGTGGAAGCATACCTGGACAAGCAATTGATGACCATAGAAATGCCACCATTGTCAATAATATGCTGTTTATTTTGCTTGTCTGTCAAACAGAAAATGAGAAAGTGATGTATGGACAATTAAGAACTAATAAAACTGACACTAATAGTCATGGAGAAGTTTTAAAAATTGAAAACATGAGTAATAAATTGTTCAATTAAAATTGTAGAAAATAGTGGGAGAATTGTTTGAATTACTTGTGGCTCTGCAATGTAATTTTGTTTCCGTCATTCTACGTTTAATATATTTCTTTAACTCCTTTTAAAACACAAGCTTCCATGATACATGAAGGAAGTAGAATTCTATAAAAATCTTAAAATTAATGTTTGTGAAGCAAAAATATGATTCATGCCTGACAGTCACTTGATTATTCTCTTTTCAAATGATAAAGTCAGACTACATATACACTGTCTTGAAGAAGCACGGTACAATTATTGCCAGTAAAATTACTACAAATGTGTCATAAGCAAGCTGAAACATATGGTACCTCACCCAGACTGCAGTTCGACAATCCCCCGATTCCAAACTCAACAAACTTTTCGTTTTCCTCTGTGAGCATGTCTGAAATAGATCCCTTAAGTTACTGTCACATTGAAAGTTCATCAAGTTTGGAAATGAGTTCCCCAAGATATTTTGTCTTTTTTTCCCCCTATTCCCCAGTTCCCCAGTTCCCCAGTTCCCCAGTTCCCCAGTTCTCCAGTTTCCCAGTTCAAATTGGCCAATGATGTTCTCTTGTTCCCCCAAACCCCTGGGAGACCCTCATAAAAGGACTTCACCAATTGAGGGGCTGGGGGCACTTAGTTGAAAAAACAAATTTGCTTTAAAGTTGCCTATTTGTTCATGTGGTGTTCAATTTACCTAGAAGTAACTTTTCTTCTGTTTTCCATTCCATTTGCCCTTCACTTTCATTATATTAGCCATACAAAAAAAAAAGATTTTTTTTCATGGCAGTGCGTCTTTTAAATCTTTTGTTGAACAGTAAACAAAAGGAACCTTTTGATTCTGCAAACAATGAGATCAGTACACCTTGGAGGAAAACTAGTGTTTTTGCATGGCTAATTTCTTGAAAATGAGGTGAAAACAGAAGGATAAAACAAGAGAGTGATGATTTTCTAGGTGAACTGAAGGCTGCATGCAAACTTTGAGCCACTTGGAAGCAATTTCATTTTTCAAGAAATATATGACATAGGTTCTTTATGCCCCCAACCTGTCAATTCCTAAGCGATTTTTTGCTCTGACCTTGCAATGGTCACACAGTGGCTTGTCCTCATGTAGTTCATCTTAAGGTTTACATGAGAGACATTTTCGTGCCATTTTTAGCACAATTTAGCATAATTTAATTGTGATTTTCCAGGTGCACTGTTTTGCCCTCAGTCAAGAGAGAAATCCTGAAAATGGGGTGAAAATTGAAGCACAATCGCAATTATGGCAACTTAGCTGTGGTAAACTGGGCTCAGATCCTACTGAAACCACCACTGGTTTACCCTTACGATTTGAAATTGCCATTCAAGAGACCTTCCAAGGGGGGTTCTGGTGTCTGTTCATCGCTTGCTTTAGAGCCATCCCATCACCAGTTTTCAACGGACTATGTCGCTGTCGTATTTTGTCACTGTTCTTGGAACAAAATTTGGGTCTTTTTCTGTCAGTTCCTGTCAGCTGTTGGTGTTTTGGAAAAATATTGTTGCCACATTTTGAGCTCAAGTTGTCTGTCGGCAAAACCCCTTGGAAGGGGTTCATATCATAGCAACAATTGCACATTAAAAATTGCCTTTGTAAATGGCCTTTTGGTGATTGTCCATCTTGCAAAGGCTAATGTCTTGCAGGGGTTTGTCTGAAAGAGCTTTGGGGTTTCGTTTCTTTCGTTTCATCCCACAGTGCCTTGTCCAATGTCCCATGGTGGTTCGGGGAAAGATTTCCGTACAGTTCCCTAGCTACATTAATTATACATGCGTATTCCTACTAACCCTCTTCTAATGGTTTGTTCCCATAGTGCCCAAAGCTCACCGACGCTGAGTCCGGTATTGAAACCTGTGACACCACTGTGCCAACCCCAACATAAAGAGAATTTCTTGCTTACCCATGAACAGGTCAACCACATTCAACTTCCTGAAGTGATCATAGTTGATGGGATCATAGGCAAAGTTAGCAAGATTTGCCAGGATTTCCTCTTTAGCTCCTGAAAAAAATCTCCAGTTTTAGTCATATTTTGGCTTCGCTTGCTAATGGCATGAAAGCAGCAAGCCATTTGCAGATGCCTCTCAGGGGCAACATTTCACTGTCAAATTCCCGATCCCAGAGATGCCAACCTCTGAAGATCTAAAATCTGGAGATTTTTTTTTTTTTTTCATCAGGACCCCAACCTCCCTGCCCCCCCTCACTCACCCTCAGGCGCAACCCACCAGACAGAGGCGTGAGAACACTTATGACGAGAATTTTTATTGGTTAAACGGAGATCCAATCAGACAATTATTTATATGGCCGTGACAAGAGACGATTAAAGAAAGCCTTTTTGTTTAGTTTAGGTCAACGTAGGGAAGTAGTCAGAGATGCAGAAATGCATTAAGAAACGGCGAAGAGATTGAAAAATCGAAATTCGTTTAATTTGGGATTTGGGATTTGGGGATGCGATTTGAGTCTACGGTGGAGCAAAGTCTTTAAAAGGTTCAGAGTCGTTTTTATCCGGGAGATTTGATTACCTGTACGGGAGACCGGGAGATTCGTTCCGTATCCGGGAGAGTTGGCATAAGTGCGATCCAGGGACTTAGCAGGGCCGATTTTCATTTTCTTGCAAATTAACAGATCGGGCGATTTCTACATGTATTTCACTGAAGACAAAGAGAAAATTTCATCGCCTAAGACAGCTACAAGAATGAATACCTTCTCGATCCGTATCCTGAAATTCGGTCACTAGAGCCTGTAAGTATTCAAACCTTCCAAGATCGTCTGGACCAGTCCTGCGGTCTATGCGAGCTTGACTCGTAAACATCGTTCAGTCCGACATGTTAACTTGCTTTCATCCAGGCCTCAGCACCCTCGCGGCCACAGAGCCACGTGCACATTGATTAGATAGGGAGCTTGGTACGTCACCCGGAAGTGAAGCATTAGGGAGCTCAAGCAAAGACGTTTTAAAGCGACGTAAGTCAATCGGAAGTGGACGTTCCGTATTCGTGGGCAGTGATTTGGCTCAAATTTTCTCGCAAATCGTCTCTGTATACTGGTTATGCAACGCTTTCGAGTGGTATACCATGGAATATCCCACGAGTCACTTGTATTTTCTCGGTACACACACGAGTCTGTAACTATTTTATACCATGCCATAGAAAATACGTTCGCCAACACTATCGAGACACACACGTAGACTTCACTTTCAGTGCCTTTCAAATGGATTTCTATTGTATACGATGTTATGTTATTAAAACTCTTGTAAAATTTTTATTAACTGATTCATAGTCCGCTAAGAAAAATTGTAAAGTAAAATTCAAACTAAAATTCTTAGTCCTCCGCTTACTAAATTTCGGCGGGAATAAGATCGCAGTGCGCGATGGGAAAGTTGGGTGTAATACCGTCGAATATACAAGGGCTTTCCTGTGTTTTGATTGGCTGTATTTTCTATGTTATGGTATAAAAGAGTATAGAGGCTGAGCAGAACAAATGTGGTAGCGTCAAGGCCGTATGAAAGGGAAAATTGGTTCACTTCCGTTTGACGCACATCGCTCAAAATCTCCCTATTTTCCCACAAAATAAGGGCTTACAGCTGGAAACCGACGACCGTAAAATGGTTAAGGACATTCGGACTACCCGTTCCGAACGCGCATTCTGGAATTTTTGGCCAAAAGGTAAGCACCCTATGTGTCGAAAGCCAAACTACTTGTAAATCATACTGGGTGCTTACCATTTGCCGAAAAATTCCGGAATTCTCGGGAAAAACTCAAATGGTACAGCAACTTCCCGGAAAATTCGTTCGGAAATTTCGGGGTACCTCCAGAGGTACCCCTTTCTTCCCGTTCGGAACGGGTAGTCAGAAAGTCCTTTACGATTTGACGTATCTTACGCTTCCAGGCCCTTTTTATGGACCTTAGCGCGGCTTCACGAAAAGGGAAGAATTTAATGGTAAGTGCCATTTCGGCCGGGTGATCGGTATATTTGGAAATTCGCTTACCATTATGCAAGAGGGGGTAGGGGGGGGGGCGGTCCTACGCACGGTTCACGGACATCAAAAAGTAGAAATGACGTACTGGGTGATGAAAATTCCATGTCCACGTTTCACGGAAATTTACGAAGTGAAACATTCACAGTTCACAGATTTTAATTTTTCACTGGTCACGAAAATTAAAAACACTTAATCCCCTATCACGCAAAAACCCCTTTCACCCCCTCATGCAACAATTACCCCAACCGCAATTTCCCAACAAATGGTTAAGCACCCACTGTTTTACCAAAGACGGTTTAAAAAAAAGAAGCGGTCAGTTATTGTTTCTTTATTAAAGTTTTTCCTTCATAGAAGCAGTAGGACCGTCGGACCGTTCTACAACCGCGCGAGCACAATACTGCGTTTACTTCATTTAGAATTTTTTCCTTGCTTTTCCTTGGCGGGGTCTCCAGACTTCTTTTTCTTACTCGGGATTTTGATCTCTTGACTCTCACTTTCTTCCTCCAATGGTCTCTTCTTCTTCTTGATCTCTCTTTCTTGCATCTCTCTAAGTTCCTGAGTGGAAAATGATTGATGAAGCAGTGCATTCTGTGAATCAATTGATAATTGCAGTACGACGGACGTGATCATTTCAGAAACCCTTGCTATCTCGAAAAGTCGTTTATTTATTTCATTATTTTTCAATCTATGCGATGATTCTTAGCAAGTGCTCAGCGGCCTTACTAATAATAATAAATAATAATAATAACAATAAAAATCACAATAATTGGAAACACGTCCAGTTTGGCTGGAAGGAAGGAAGGAATATATGGATTGCACCTCAACGACATTCAGGGTTAGGCTATTCCACGTTTAAAGAAACGAAGAGAGAAGGCCAAATTCATTTAAAGAGAGAAGGTCAAATTCAATGACGAGTGTTCATGTCCTCTACAAAACCAAGCAAACAATTAGGTCATTTCACACGGTAAGTGGTTTAGCTAAGGATGGCAAAGTGCATGAAAAAAACAAAGACCAAAACATTATCCTTATCTGCATTTGCAGATATGCCGTACTCCGAGTTTGATAATTCAAATGTAGCAAAAAAGTTATTTCAATAAAAGTGTGTTCGCACTTTGCGACAGACAAGTAAAAGTGTTATCCAAATCAACGAGCATACCGACAATCGCAACAGCTGTTGTTTTTATCCCTGGTAAAATAAAACACTAAATAAAGTCAATTCTAGGCATGAAAGCTTTTGAAACTAATATTATCATATCTATTTTCAAGGAAACATTCATTACCAAAACACACAAGGTAGTTGTAATGAAAAACATGTGAGCATCACTTCTTGCAGTTGATAATGATTATAAGCAAACTGAACTGCCTCCGAGTTCAACCCCTGTGGGTTGTAATGAAAAAGCAACTGAAATGGGACACACCCTACTACACTACAAAGGATACCACATTACATAACGTAGTAAACATTGTAGGAACACTATGTGACGGTATAACATGCATAAGTACCAACCCAATGGGGGACACTTCGTGACCCCTACATGACAGGGTAACCAAGTGGAGGACACTTTGTGACGACTACATGATGGGGTAACCCAATGGGAAACACTTCATGACACCTACATGACGTACCAACCCAATGGGGACACTTTGTGACGACTACATGATGGGGTAACCCAGTAGAGGGACACTTGGTGACCACTACATGACATACCAACCCAATGGGAACGTCATGTAATAGTCACGAAGTGTCCCCGATTGAGTTGGTACATCATGTTATTGTCACAAAGTGTCCCACATACGGTTGGTACTCTATGTAATGGTCACCAAGTGTCCCTCAATGGGTTCATTGTGGACATCTTACAGTTGCAGTCTACCCTTGGGTTACTTTTGTGAGTCAGTAGGGAACACATTGTGACCATATTACAAGAAGTAGTAATCCAATCAGACTAAAGAGATATGACTAAGTCCTTGAGATTATTAGGAAAGACGAAGAACATTAGCATTTTTGTAAGGATGTGCGTGAGTTTAGGGCTGTTTGATTCTCTGAGTTGAGGTTCAGCTGGCTTGTAGGTGGCGACAAACGGTAGAATGCTTTTGGATGTCTTTGGTTTCTTTTTCAAAGCTTACCTCGGCCCACGTTTTTTCAACTAGTTCACGTGGTGATATTTAGAATTCATTGTGGAAAATTACAGCACTTCAGTAATTTTACTTCGGTAACCTGGCATGTTATACTGCAAAATCTAATGTACTACCTAGTACAGCTACATGTTTTGGTTGCTAATTATATAGCTGGTAGTTCATCCGAAATTGCCAGCATAGCTATTATCCTTTA
Organism: Astreopora myriophthalma; assembly: GCA_014634185.1. NCBI lineage: Eukaryota > Metazoa > Cnidaria > Anthozoa > Scleractinia > Acroporidae > Astreopora > Astreopora myriophthalma. The sequence continues at coordinate 465,267 of BLFK01000031.1, forward strand.
ATTTTTTACAACTGTCCAAGTAAGGGTTAATTTGGATAGTTTCAG
>BLFK01000031.1:467811-483112 GCA_014634185.1 Astreopora myriophthalma
GTTGAGATAACTGATAATGTATCAAGATCTGCAGATTGTATATGTACCTTTGCCGATCTTTGTATGCAAAGTACAGAAGAACTTGCTAGTGACATACATTTGGGATTACCTGAAGAAATCCAAAAATGTTTTGATAATTCTAGCAATGTTAACCTACATCCATCCAGTTCATCGTTGGCACAACTGATAGTAAATGGTAGTATTGAGTTTGGTGGTGACACACTGATCTCACTTTTTGATTTGAAAGAGTTAGATGGCAAAGGAGACACTGATGAAGAAAAGTGGATTCCTAACTTCGTGATTGATTCATATCTCCACTTAATTAAATCTGAATGCTCTCCTGGGCAATGTAAAGCTGAGGTGCTGAAGTGGGAGGAGTTTGAAAAAGTAGCTGTGGAAAAGATAAAAGAAAAGAAATTGCTTCAGCAAGACATCATCCTCATTCCCTCTAATAGTGGTGGAATGGCGTACGATCCCCGCCAAAATTCATTGTTTGAATTTTAACTTCATCCTTGAAATTTTCAACTTCAACGATTGAATTTCACAGCTCAGTTTAAAATTTTACACTGTTCTTTTAGATTTCACATCATTGGAAGACGGTTTTTCACTTATCTTTCCGTTTTTTGAACTCAACGTTGGTATTTGACATTCCTCGCTGTACATTTGCAACTCGCTTCGTCAAAATTACAGTCGAACCATTCATTTTCGACTCGACGCCGTGAATTAAACATACGCTGCTACTTTTCATTAGTATTGATACCTGAACCAGTACTGTACATTTGACTGATATGCGGACTTTGTATTCATTACTAGCTCGATGTATTTTGCGACTTACCGCGTCATATTACAAACTCCACATCGCAAATTTTCAACTCGACTTTTGAATTTTTGTTTACGCTTCAGTGATCATTGGTGGAGAGTGGGAGGGGAGGGGAGGGGGTAGACCTTTTCCCCAGGCTCTTTCGGCTCCTTTGGCTCCGTTCGTTTTCGCGCCAACTTCGACCGCCAGCGTTCTTGTTGTGCTCAATATCCCGGGTGTTTGCACTGTTCAGTGTAGCGATGGACCCATTGAACACGACAAAAGAAAGACTCCTTCGAGTTGCGAGTGAACTCCTTTCCCTAGCTGATCAGAGTACGTAAACGCATCTTATTTGTTGTATCATTAAGTTTTTAAAGAAGTAGAATGCGACCTGGGTCATGTATGACAGTGTTTTCATAATATTTGCTTGTGTTTGCTATGAAATACCTGTAGCCACTATCAAAATATGACTGTTTGTTGGACGATTCCTTACCTATAAGACAGAGAATCCATTTTTATCACAGGATGGTTAGAAATTTCGGTAGATTTTGTTGGATTGATCTGGGAGGGCCTTTGTCCTTCTCGCAAGTCGGAGCATATGGAAGCGACCATGCACTCAGGCTAGTGAAGACAAGTACTCCGTCAGCGATGGCTAAAATTCTCAATATTTTTTTTATGTGGCCTTCTACTTCTTTAAAAACTTAATGATACAACAAATAAGATGCGTTTACGTACTCTGATCAGCTAGGGAAAGGAGTTCACTCGCAACTCGAAGGAGTCTTTCTTTTGTCGTGTTCAATGGGTCCATCGCTACACTGAACAGTGCAAACACCCGGGATATTGAGCACAACAAGAACGCTGGCGGTCGAAGTTGGCGTATCTTGGCGCGAAAACGAACGGAGCCAAAGGAGCCGAAAGAGCCTGGGGAAAAGGTCTACCCCCTCCCCTCCCCTCCCACTCTCCACCAATGATCACTGAAGCGTAAACAAAAATTCAAAAGTCGAGTTGAAAATTTGCGATGTGGAGTTTGTAATATGACGCGGTAAGTCGCAAAATACATCGAGCTAGTAATGAATACAAAGTCCGCATATCAGTCAAATGTACAGTACTGGTTCAGGTATCAATACTAATGAAAAGTAGCAGCGTATGTTTAATTCACGGCGTCGAGTCGAAAATGAATGGTTCGACTGTAATTTTGACGAAGCGAGTTGCAAATGTACAGCGAGGAATGTCAAATACCAACGTTGAGTTCAAAAAACGGAAAGATAAGTGAAAAACCGTCTTCCAATGATGTGAAATCTAAAAGAACAGTGTAAAATTTTAAACTGAGCTGTGAAATTCAATCGTTGAAGTTGAAAATTTCAAGGATGAAGTTAAAATTCAAACAATGAATTTTGGCGGGGATCGTACGCCATATTATGTGGAAGGCATTGGGATCTGTGTGCCATTTTGTCCAAAGAGAAGTCTATCATAGTACTAGATAGTTTACCTGGTGAGACAGTGAAGCCAAGCACACAAGCCATTCTATCAAAAGTGATGACCATGTTGAGATTAACCAACAGCACAACTGTAGTCGGACCGACTCGCCACTTTACGGTCTGTACAAACCGTACGGACCGTCAACATGTTTATGCGGTCCGTACGGATCGTAAGCTGAATTTACAGACCGTATCTGTTTGTGTATATTGGACAACCCTCCCTCGGTGCCCTAAAACGTATTCCGGCGTTCCCTGGTGCCTCGTCAAACCTTACTGCGAATGTATTAGGCTTTAGTCCTTCCCTACCTAGATTATTGCTCTGGGGTCTGGGGTAGCTTGGGAAAATGACAGTGTGACAGACTCCAGCGATTGCAAAACAGGGCCGGGCGACGCATAACTTTTAGTGATTATAGCATAAGATAAGCGGATATACTCCTAGACCTAGGATAGAACACCCTCGAACAAAGACGCTCTAAACAGCTTACAATAATTGTTTACAAATCTTTGAATGAATTGAATGGTCTTTATCCTATTTGAAAAATATGTTCCCATCAACCTTTAGGATTCATTCACATAATGTACGGGGGTCCTCAAACAGTGTTTTTGTGCCCAGGCTGCGTATGGAAGCTGCTAAAAGGGCGTTCAGCTATAGAGGGGCTGTCATGTGGAATGGCCTTCGTAATGAATTCAAAGATGAGCCAAATCTCAACTCCTTGAAGTCCGCTCTGACTTTCCTTTAATTTGGGCTGGACTTGGAGCGTTGTGACCGAGCTTTAGCTATAGTTTAGGTAAAATTTTAGTGTAATACATACTTGAATTAGGTTCATTTAGTACTTGCTATTTATTTTTATCTTCAGTGTCTATCATTTTAGTATCATTGTTATCTTTAGCACTTTGTCATGCAACGGCTTAGTGGAAGAGCATTTTTAATGAAGTGGTATCGTAAATAAAGCTTTCTACTACTACTACTACTACTACTACTACTACTACTACTACTACTACTACTACTATGCTGACACACTCTTCAAAATGTACGGTAATTTAAAACTCTTTAAATGTTTGATAGCAGTTGACTCACTCGTAAGGTCTGTCTTGCCCTTTACCCTCAGTAGTAAAGTCATGTCCGTTAACAGTGCCCTCCAAGTGCAACTTGGTCTTCATTACTTCTTTAATCACACTCTGTTGAAGTGCCTAAATGGACAAGAAACGCAGTTACAAAGTTACATCACTTCACCTAGTTGGAAATATGTTGATCACAAAAATGCTAACAGTCCTAACAGAATTCACCGTAAATAAAGGAAAGAAATTAATGTCATAAGGAGACGATTGGGAAAGTAAACAGTTTTTCAATCTGCCCTACATACCATGATGTCGGAGGATTTTGAGTTAAGCCGCTCTTGAACTCTTGCTTTTCTAATCAGGTTGCCTGATTCAAGGTCACCCTGGTGAATGAGACCTGTCTTTTGTGAGTTTGTGAGCGTCCTTTTATAAAGCAGAGTGCCACACCCACTGATGTCTTCACAGGGTAGCTAAACTTACTCTGCGAAGAATGGAAGTGTCTTAAAAATTATGTAAGCGTTATGCGTGAGACCTGACTGTCAAAGGAAGTGGTGTTCCGTAACACGTAACAACTACAAATGTGAAAAAGCATGGCTTCGGTTCCAGTGCGGCTATTTCACGCGTGACCAGTACTTTTGAAATTAATATTGAAATCGAATAATCAAATCTGCGTGCCGGTTCCATTGTCAACAATTTACACTAGCTCCGAGGATCATAGCTTCACTTGATTTCATATCCGCAGTTTAATGTATGATTCATTTCACATATCATTTCATCCGTTAATTCATTCATCACGGGAACATTTCAACCCACAAATGACCAGATCCCAACTGACATCAGTGACCTCATAGCCCAGTTGGTTACAGCGTTGCACGCTCTAACGCGTCGTTAGAGCGTTCTTGATTTAACCAATCAAGAAATTAAAAGGCTTCCAACTTTTCAATAAAAAAGTAAAAAGGACTCGCCTTGTTTTATTTTGTCCTTTCGTGCCCCTTCACTGTTTTGGGGATTTATTCAACAGACCATAGTAATCTTGTTTGCTCAGTTGACCTTTACTGTGATTTCGTGAAATATTTGAACTGTTTTTGACACTATTTTTGGTCCAAATTAGCCAAATTTAAATTAAAGTTAATGTTCCGTTACCGTGGACAAATTACTACAAACTGTTTCAGCTACAGTGGTGCTTCGTCTGGAACAGCCTGCTCGAAGCAAGACAAGCAGAGTCTTTTAACCAATTAAAGAATCTGATTAAAGACATACTTTAGTAAGCGCGGCATTCGATTCATGCAAAGCAGCTCATAGTTACAGTAAAAATAGTTTGATTGTATTGCATGATCAACTTTTTAAATATTTTGTATTTAGATTTGTTTGTAATATTAGCTGATGACTTCACCGTGCATAAATAGTAAAATATCATATCGTATAGTCCCAGTGGACTAGCTGAGTTCTTTCATCGAGTTTCAAAAACAACACTGGTGTGCTAAAAGCAGAGGAGCCAAAACAACTGAGTTCTTATGTTTTCCCTTTCAATTTGTAGGAAAACATGGCTATCGTGAGTGATGAGAGGATAATCGACAAGAAATTCGATTCTCTAAGTGAACCATTGGTATGAACCAAATAAGGCCATAACACTGATGAAGGTCAAAACGAAACGACTACAAAGATACCCCAGCAATGACAATAAACAAGAGGCATTAGCACGCGAGGGGTAAATTCAAAGACGCCGGGGGTACAAGCAAGAAATTTTCCCGATCCCAATCAAAAGCTAGGCGGAATCAACACCCAAACTGCCAGGTTTAAAAAGTAACGAATAGAACCTGGGCACTTTATAATGCACGGAATCGGCAAAACAACCGACAGTAAAGGCCCCCAAATTGACTCAAAGACTTGAAAACGTGACGGAATCTTTGACTGTCCAATCATCAAAATCAACAATCCTGCTCAAATAGTCAGCGACTACATTCTCAGATCGGGGAATCCACTGAATATCAATCATGATGTCGTATGCTCTAGAGAATGTGAAGATATCCAAAGTAAGTTTATAGAGGTGGACCCGACTTAACAATAACAGCAACACCCTGGTCATTCGAGAACCACTGAACACGTTTGTTCTCAAGTAACTGAGAAAAATTCTGAGTGTCATGCGTGTTTGACTGACATCAGCTCTCTTCATGTAGAACTCTGTTGAACCTCAATAGCATCCCAGTCCTTGTGCGAAATTGGTCTATCATTGCAACTGATCACAAAAGCCGCGCAGCACACACAAGTGGCGTCCGAGTAAACAACACGGAAGCCGAGTAACTCAGCATAGCGGATATGTACATAAGAGCTCTAAATTGAAGTTTTAAAAGGTCTTGCTATTATCTTCTTGTCCTTGTAAATCGTGGAAGAGCATGAAAGTCAACTAATTTTATATCACATAACTTAAGGACGTTCCAGTATCAGAAGATAAAAAGGATCGTTTCATTACTGTGAAACAAAGTATACACTCTGTTGTGTGGCCACAGCCAGGTTTCGACAGTGAATCCACTACAAATTGGCTCCAAAAAGAAATTTATGACCAAAGGATTACAATTAAGGTTACAAAAATTCGATCAGTTTACCGCTTATCCCGCTCCTTATTACAGGCAGTCCACTATAAATGATATGGCGGCCATCTTGAACAGTATTGTTCTGAGAAAGATAAGATGGGATGCCCAGGGGGCAATTGCATGCATCACGCGGGGCGAATTTAGTTTTTGGTTTTAAATTGTCAAACCACCTTGTCTTTTACATCCATTGGTTCACACCATATAACTTATCTGAGACGAAAGTAATGTAAAAATTAATCTGGTTAAAAAATTTTTCAACCAAAATCAATTTTATACCGCGACAAGTAAGCATTTTCCTCTGGATATCCCATAATATGTTTTTTCCAGAGCAATAGCATTCAAGGTGGTCGCCGTATCAGTAAAAAGGTCTATTGGCTCAACGAACCATTTTCACGAGCTAAGCATTACAGTTGCCACTACAAAACGTTATCGAAAAAACTTCAAAACAAAAAAGTGAGACTTCCTCTGGCTTCTGGTTTTCCTTTGACAGGATATTCTCATGGCAAAGCTTTAGGCAGCGGAGAATAATGAGCCTCGGCTGCCTCCTGCTGGTCCCAAGTTGTGAAATCCTTGTCGTGTTTTGTCAGTTCCAGGCGATGCTTCACAAAGTGGAACTTTGGCAACTCGACAGTTTTCTTTGCCCTGTAAATAGAACAAAGTTTGCCGTCGCATCAACAAAAGTCCCAGGCTATAAGCAAACATGGAAACTGGATGTTGTCATCAATGAACTCTAAATGATGATATATACAACTTAATAAATACGGTTGATATGATGGTCTTGAGGCGGCATATTCAAATGAGAATTGAGCGTTTGAGATATTTGACCGGTTAGTTCCTCCAGCCGGAGCGTCTTATGTTCAAAGCAATTTGTACAGGAGTCGTTAAGTTTCCTTACCATATGCAATATTTAGAATTTCGCCGTAATAGATGATAAGAGCCTGATAGAGAACGTCGACGTACTTTCTGAAGGTAGTAGGAAGCAGCTGTAGACTGGCCGGGTTGTGCGGGTGTTAACGAGTTGTGGCGTTAACGAGTTGTGGTGTTAACGGGTTGTGGTGTTAACGGGTTGTGGTGTTAACGGGTTGTGGTGTTAACGAGTTCTAGGCATGTTGATTTTCATCATGCCCAGTAAAGAAAACAATGATAATAAAAGTGATGATGATCGACTTACTTGTAAGTAGTCCTGAAATCAACTCGGTGATGACCGCCTCCTTCCAGCTTCAAGACCAATGGAGTGTCACCTTTCAGCATCCCGTCTCGCACGTACAGTGTCTCCACAGACGGCTCCCATCCCGCAATCGTCTTTTGCATCACAGGACCATCAGGAGGAAGGTTCACGCCGTGAAATTTCACATCATAGATGAAACAGTTTTCTTGCAAGTTTATGCTGTCAGGAATAAAGACACGAGAAAAGAAATGTGGAAGTAAGACTTTTTTACGGGTCAGTATAGAATTTAGTTTTTGTATTTTTGAGAGTGGATGGTACCTCGCTTAAAAGAACAAGAACGCAGTGACATTACCCGAAAACCCGTCAGGATTGAAAAGAGCCAGTGGAGTGAAGATAGGAAGGCTATCATAGCTGGCGACAATGATCATATTTTCACCGATATTCGGTTCGTTCGAAAACTTGAGTAATATCACACACTACGATTGGTCTGCCTGTGCTTGTTCAAGTTGTCTACGGCCCCTAAAATTTCGTTGTCTTGAGCAATATCAATGCGAAAAGTAAAAGATGATATTTTGAACTTTATGGCTCATGAAGCTGGACCCCTCTGGCTATACAGAGCATCTCGAGAACAGACTCCTCGTACTCGCAGATTTATGACATTAAAGCAGCCAAAATTGAAGCAACAGTTTTATAAAAGAGTTATGCAGAAGGCCGAAAACAAGAAAGGCTGGCAATACCTTGCTGACTGTCAAAATAGCCATGGTTTTAGGTAAGTAAAAACACGAACTTCGAACTACCAAACAGCACAGCACCGTCGCGAAATATGATTGAAAGTGATGCTGTAGATTTAATTCAGCTTCATTTCTTGTTTTGAGAATAACGCAAGACAATTCACTGGGTGTTGCTCACACCTTGAAAACCAGCGTGTGTAGAATCAATATTTCCAGCAATGTTGGTCAATTGTCAGCATACGTTAAAGCCAGATAAGGGTTGTGCGGTGAGACAGTTTTTTTTCATGTACTTCTTACCTGGAATGATTGCTGGCAGTGCATACGCCTCCATCTTCAAAAATCATACTCCTCTCCCAAGACATGCCTTCGGGGAACGACTGCTTGTGGTAGTCAGGGATGTCCGCGGGATACTTGTTAAACGGTTTGCTTCCGTACATGTGGCTAGGAGTCAGAATGTGAACGGAAAACGGCAGAGGCGCACCTTTGGTGACCGTCATTGTCATATGCTGCAATCCTCTACATCAAGAAAGAGACTTGAAATCAGTGTATCAGGTTTTGGTAATCCAGCCGGTCTATTATGTGTGTATTTTTTATAAGCAGGTGACGACGTTGGAATAAATCAAAGAGTCTTTCCCGCGGTATCAAATAACTCGCCACCCGCCAAAGTAAAGATAAAACCATGCAGCACAAAGAAATTGTTCCTTGTTTTCGACTACGAAGTTTCATTCCTGGTGCAAATATCTACAACTAAAATATTTGTGTTAAAGAAGAATCACGAATTTGGGGCTTTTTACGATTTAGGCGTCAACGGCAGGTTTAAAGGGCATACAAGGCTACAGCAGATTTGCGTTCGAAACTTGCCGTGCACGGTTTTTTTCTCAGTCGTCTACTGCGTCACTGAAAATATTCTACTAGAACTGAGGCAGCCTGACCGAAAGAGTTTAAAGGCTTCAGATCAGTTTGTAGTACGTAACACCTCATAGAACTCACAGGGAAAAGGAAATCAAAAGCGTCCTACTTTGTAAAAGGGCCGGCCTGCCGTGGCCCCATGGAAGTTCTCTTGATAGACAGCGTAACAATCCTTCACATCATAAACTTTAATTACAAAGATGAAGCAGTTGACTTACTCGTAAGGTTTGCCTTCTCCTTTACCCTCAATAGTAAAGTCATGCCCGTTAACAGTGCCCTCCAAGTGCAACTTGGTCTTCATTACTTCTTTAATCACACTCTGTTGAATTGCCGAAATAGATAAGAAACGGAGTTGCAAGTTAAAGTTACATTACTTCACCTAGTTGGAAGTTTGTTGATCACAAAAGTGCTAACAGTCTCAACAGAATTCACCGTAAATAAAGGAAAGAAATTGATGTCATAAGGAGAGGATTGGGAGAGTAAACATGCAGTTTTTCAATCTGCGCTACATACCATGATGCCGGAGGATTTTGAGTTAAGGCGGCTCTTGAACTCTTGCTGTTGCTAATCAGGTTGTCTGATTCAAAGTCACCCTGGTGAATGAGACTTGTCTTTGTGAGCGTCCTTTTATGAAGCAGTGTGCCACACCCACTGATGTCGGGACAGCGTAGCTAAACTTACTTTGCGCAAAATGGAAGTGGCTTAAAAATTATGTAAGCGTTATGCGTGAGACCTGACTGTCAAAGGAAGAGGTGTTCCGTAACAACTACAATTGTAAAAAAGCATGGCTTCGGTTCCAGTTGAGCTATTTCACGCGTGACCAGTACTGTTGAAATTAATGTCGAAATCGAATAATCAGACCTGCGTGTCGGTTCCATTCTCATCAATTTTCACTAGCTGCGAGGATCATAGCTTCACTTGATTTCATATCCGCAGTTTAATATATGATTCATTTCATGTATCATTTCATCCGTTAATTCATTCATCACGGGAACATTTGAACCCACAAAGGACCGGCTCCCAACCGACATCAGTGACCTCATGGCCCAGTTGCTTAGAGCGTCGCACTGGCATCGCGAGGTTACGGGTTCGAACCCCGTTGAAGTCCTGAATTTTTTCAGGCTTCTCTACGCAATTGCTTAAAGTGCGTTCATAACTGCGAGGATCATAGCTTTACCTAATTTTCACTAGATTCAGAACTCCTGTGGGTGTTTCTGTCTTTCCGTCTTATCTCCGGCGAAAACATAAGAGCATGAAATTCGTTTCACGCAAAATTATATACGGCATTTGAAAAGGACTTTATTTTGAGGAAAGGAACTTAAAAAGGACTTTATTTTGAGGTTCATACAATTTGTTTTAGACAAATTCAAACTCTCAACGTTCGCTGTTACGTAACACCGCTTCCCTCGACAGCAATGTGACGATCGTCTCACGCGTAATGAATGAGTTTGGATGGTTAACCAAGTGAAGCGACAGAAGAGACTGGACTATCGGAGGAAGCCGTGTATTGCGTAACAACGAGCCTTGTGAATCTGATTGTTTCTATTATAAACCTCGAAATAAACTGCGATTTAACCAATCAAGAAATTAAGAGGCTTCCAACTATTCAAGACTTGCCTTGTTTTATTTTCACGGTCCTTTCGTGTCCCTTCACTGGTTTGGGGGTTTATTCAACACACCGCAGTAACCTTGTTTGCTCACTTTGACCTTTACTGTGATTTCTTTCTTTTTATTTTTTTTGGTCCAAATTTAGCCAAATTTTAATTAAACTTAAAGTTAATTAAAGTTAAAGTTGATTAAAGTTAATCAAAAATAATTGAAGTTAATTAAAGTTGATTGAAGTTAATTAAAGTTAATCTTCCGTTATCGCGACAAGGCCCTTCATACTTAAAAGCTTTCTCTTCATGAATTGACACTACCACGATGTCCTCATCGTCTAGCCTGCGAGCAAGCTCTCTCGTGCGGTGTGGGTGGGTGGAGAGAGGAAGAGAGGAGATCACCCACCTACACCGCACGAGAGAGCTTGCTCGCAGGCTACTCATCATCCGCCGCCTTTGTTTTGCAAATAACGCGAGAAATAGCCATTCGTGATTGGCTAGCAGGGGCGAACGTGACCCGCTTCAGGATACAACTTTGCTGGAAGGGCGGCAAAACACTCCAACCTTTGTTCGTCCAGCAGCATTGTTTGGCAGAATGTTTGATCAAAAGCAAACTCTATCCAACATTTGATCGAGCAAAAATTGTTGGACGAACGTCATCCAACGTGGATGGCCAAACGGTCGAACAATGTTGGATCGAGCAAAGTTGGAACGTTGCATCCAACTTTGTTCGATAGTCTGGCCCGGCTTTACCGCTCGAGGCAAGACAGGCAGAGCGTTTTAACCAAATGAAAAGTCTGATTAAATACATACTTTAGTAAGCACGCCATTCGATTCATGGAAAGCAGCTCATAGTTGGAGTAAAAAGAGTTTGATTGTATTGCATGATCAACTTTTGAAATATTTTGTATTTAGATTTGTTTGTAATATTAGCTGATGATTTTACTATGTCAGCAGTCTGGTTCCAGTGGACGAGTTGAGCTTTTCCATAGAGTTTCAAAAACAACACTGGTGTGCTAAAAGCAAAGGAGCCAAAACAAGTTCTCTTGTTTGCCCAGTTTAAGTTTGTAGGAAAACATGGCTACAGCCAGTAATGACAGAATAATCGACAAGAAATTCTCTAAGTGAACCATTCGTATGAACCAAATTAAGGCCATAACACCGATGAAGGCCAAATCGGAACAATTAAGATGCCCCAGCACTGACAAGAAACAAGGGGCATTATCACGCGAGGGATCAATTCAAACACGCTAGGGCTAAAAGGCAGCAATTTTCCCGACCCTAATCACAAGCCTTGGCGGAATCAACACCCAAACTGCCAGGTTTAAAAAGTAACGAATGGAACCTGGGCACTTTACAATTCACGGAATCGGCAAAACAACCGACAGTAAAGGCCCCGAAATTGACTCAAAGACTTGAAAACGTGAAGGAATCTTTGACTGTCCAATCATCAAAATCAGCAATCCTGCTCAAATAGTCAGCGACTTCATTCTCAGATCGGGGAATCCACTGAATATCAATCATGATGTCGTATGCTCTAGAGAATGTGAAGATATCCAAAGCAAGTTTATAGAGGTGGACTCGACTTAACAATAACAGCAACACCCTGGTCATTCGAGAACCACTTAACACGTTTGTTCTCAAGTAACTGAGAAAAACTCGAGCGTCATGCGTGTTTGACTGACATCAGCTCTCTTCATGTAGAACTCTGTTGAACCTCAATAGCATCCCAGTCCTTGTGCGAAATTGGTCTATCATTTAAACTGATCGCAAAAGCGGCACAGCACACACAAGTGGCGTCCGAGTAAACAACACGGAAGCCGAGTAACTCAGTATAGCGGATATGTACATAAGAGCTCTAAACTAAAGTTTTAAAAGGTCAGGCTAGTAAGAAAGTAAGTAAGTGATTCTGGTTGCCTTAAAGATTCAGGAAGACTATTCCACAGAACAGCACCACTGTAGCGAAAACTATTGCGGAGATAATTAGTGCGTGGCTGTGGAATAATTGATTTATTTAGTCTCGAAAAGTGCATGAAGTGGTATTGGATCGAGCAATAAATTTCGAGCTTAGGTACTCAGGAGCAAGGCCATTAAGGGATTTCAAAACCAATAAGGCTTTTTGAATATCACGCTGAGTACTGAGATTTTTCCAATTTAAATTTTGAAACAGCTGCAATACGTCTGCTTCATAGCTTAAGAAAGTTTGGGTTCGTGCTGCACGATTTTGGAGTTTTTGAAGTTTGTCTGCTAGTTTTATGCCACGGCTTCCCCAAACAACATTGCAATAGTCGAAATGCGGCTGAATCAAGGCTTTGTAGATAAGATGCAATGTTGCTGGGCGAACAAATTGGCTGACCCGTTTGATAGCTGCAATACCAGAGGCAATTTTTTTTAGCCAGCTTCTCGATATGACTGCCCCAGCTAAGGTTGCGTCAATGAGTACACATAGAGATTTTGACGTTGATACCTGGTTTACCAGAGTACGTAACATTGATGCTCAGAACGGGAGAGGCAGTTAGGGTGTTTAGCTTTTGTCTCGAGCCGATTAGCATAAACCCAGTCTTAGTCACGTTAAGTGTGAGCTTGTTAGCGATCAGCCATTTGCTGATATTTAGCAAGTCTTCATTCAAACAGAATGCGTAGGTAAGATGCGTGTCATCGGCATACATTCTAGGATAAGAATTAGTTAAGCAATTGGGCAAGTCGTTTATCTATAGCAAAAACAATAGAGGACCCAGTATGGTCCCTTGAGGGATACCACATTGGAGAGAGCAGGTTTTGGAAACTGAACCACTAACAGAACATATTTGAGTTCGGTTCTCTAAGTATGATTTAAACCAATTGTAAGCATTTTCTTGGGTACTTAATTTAGACAGTAATATCGTGTGGTCTACTGTATCAAAGGCAGGCCTTTAAATCCAGAAATACTACAGAATTAACGTTTCCACGATCAATATCAAAAGCCCAGCTATCGGTCGCCTCTAGTAGAGCAGTGACCGTAGAATGGATAGAGCGAAATCCACATTGACTTTTTGAAATAATGCTATGTTCTGATAGGTATGCATACAATTGATCGTATGTTATTCTTTCGAATACCTTGACCACCACAGAGATCTGGGAATATGCCTGCAGTCAAAGAACAATTAAAGATCTTGCAAATGGAAATGCAAATTAAATCAGCACATTCACGAATTAGTCTCGCAGATATTTTAATTATCGAGACCAGTTGCTTTTGATTTGCTAAGTTTATTCGATAGGGAAATACTTGACTGCTATTTGTTGCAATAAAACAGAATCTTTGGTCAGTAATGTTAAGATATTCAAGACAACTTTTGTCGCTGTTAGCTTCCGACGGTATATCATAAGCAAGTTTAGGACCAATTGTGGAAAAATGTTCATTAAACGCATTTGCCAAGTCGGTAGTTTTGTTTATAGAAACACCGTTTACAATGAGTTCTTTAATAGAGGAGGTGTTACTTTTGCGAGATTTTAGTTCGTTTATAGTTTGCCAGGTGCGTCGAGTCAAAATGATTGTTTGTAATAACATTCCTTTGCGATCTTGATGTTACTGTAAACTTTGTTGCGCAGTCATTTAAATTCACTCCAATCCTGTGGGTTCTTTGAACGTATTGCTTTCAACTTCAAGAGGTCTCGTTCATGCATACGTTTTTTCAACTCTGAAGTAATCGATAGGGATCCTTGTGAACGGACCCGCTTTGTTCGTAAAGGAGCGTGAGTGTTAACAACATTTAAGAACTTAATTTTCCACTCACGCCACGTGTCATTTGGGTCTTGAAAATTGTCCAAGACATCCCAGTTTTGAGAAGCAATGTCGCTGCGAAAATGGTCACGACTGAAATTTTTAAAACTTTTGTAGTCAATAGTATTGTGTCTTTTGGAAACGGCTCCAATCGACAGCTTTCGATAAGCAAGAACGAGACTATGATCGCTGGTGCTGACATGAAATACTCCAAAGCAGACTACTTTATCGGGATAGTTTGTATATATCAGATCTATTAAAGTAGATGTTGTATGAGTGACGCGCATAGGCTCGTTTATCAGCTGGTGAAGGCCATATAGGTCAGTGATGTCCGACAACAAGCGGGAATTAGTGTCAGACATTGAAGCCACGTTACAATTTCATATCTCCCATTAAATAAAATTCAGTTCGACATTTTCGGAATCAAGACGTCCAATAAGATTTTCTAGAGATGAGAATACTTCATTGGGAGAGTTAGGTGGCCTGTACCACGTGACAATAACAAAAGGTTTTGAATTCGGTTTTCTCACTTCAAGACACAAATTTTCTAGATTATTTATATTTAGATCTGTGCGTACAGAATACTTAATGACGGTTTTGATATAGAAGCAAACACCCCCGCCATTTCTATTTCTGTCGCGTATCCGGGTATATAGATTTCAGAATTCAGTATACCTCCATCTAGTCTCCAGGCTATTATCCTCTTGTCCTTGTAAATCGTGGAAGAGCATGAAACTCAATTAAATTTATACCACATAACTTAAGGACGTTTCAGGCTCAGAACATAAAAAGAATCGTTTCATTACTGTGAAACAAATGTGACCAAAGCCAGGTTTCGACAGTGAATCCACGACAAATTGACTCCAAAAGAAATTTATGACCAAAGGATTAGAGTTAAGGTTACAATAATTCGATCAGTTTACCGTTTATCTCGCTCCTCATTACAGACAATCCACTACAAATGATACGGCGGCCATCTTGAACAGTATTATTCTGAGAAAGATAAAATGGGATGCTCAGGGGTAATTGCACACATCACGCGGGGCGAATTTGGTTTATGTTTTAAAATTCTCAAACCACCTTGCCTTTTACATCCTTTGGTTGACACCATCTAATTTATCTCAGACGAAAGAAGAAGAAATTAATCCGGTACAAAAATCAAATTTATACCCGCGACAAGTAAGCACCCCCCCCCCCCCCCCCCCGTT
>BLFK01000031.1:483122-501872 GCA_014634185.1 Astreopora myriophthalma
CCCCGCCTCTGGATATCCTTTGAGCTTCATACAATTTGTTTTAGTAAAATTCAAACTCGTGATGATCGTGTCACGCGTAATGAATGAGTTTGGATGGTTGACCAAGTGAAGCGAGGGAGGAGACTCGACTATCGGAGGAAGCCGGGTATTGCGTAACAACGACCGTTGCGAATCTGATTTTTTCTATTATGAACCTCGAAAAAAACTGCGATTTAACCAACCAAGAAGCTAAAAGGCTTCCAACTTTTCAATGAAAGAGTAAAAAGGACATGCCTTGTTTTATTTTGTCCTTTCGTGCCCCTTCACTGTTTTGGGGGTTTATTCAACACACCGTCGTAACCTTCAAGGTTTGCTTACTTGACCTCTACTGTGATTTCTTTCTGGCTTTTCTTTTTTTGACATTTCCGAAATATTGGAACTGTTTTTGACACTACTTTTGGTCCAAATTAGCCAAATTTAAATTAAAGTCAATGTTCCGTTACCGCGGACAAATTATTACAAACCGTTTCAGCTACAGCGGTGCTATCGTCTGGAACAGCTTAAGCCCCGGCAAAACTATCGAACAAAGTCGGATCCAACATCCAACATTGTTGGTTGTGAATGTTGAGATAGTGGCAAAATACTGTCCAACATTGCCAGACGACACAATTTACCGGTCAGCAAGTTGGCGCTAAAAGTGAAAAGATGGCGCTAAAAGTGAAAAGATGGCGCTAACACGGAAACGACTGAAAAGCGCTTGTAGCGTTTATGGTTCTCGAGCTGTTAGAGGACCCAAATGACCGTGTCAAACGAGGGAAAACTAGGGAATGGCTAAAAGAACGAGCCGAAAAGCTTGCCTTCCAAACCGTTATACAGTTATCGCAACAGGATACGCCTGCATTTAAGGAGGTGATGCGAATGAGCCTGGATCAGTTCAAAGAAATAATAAAACGCAATTGAACTGGACATCTGCACACAGAGCATGACTTTGGATGGTTGAGCAAGTTAAGCGACAGAACTTGAGACTATCGAAGGAAGCCGGGTATTGCGTAACAACGACCGTTGCGAATCTGATTTTTTCTATTATGAACCTCGAAATAAACTGCGATTTAACCAATCAAGAAATTAAAAGGCTTCCAACTTTTCAATGAAAAAGTAGAAAGGATTTGTCTTGTTTCATTTTGTCCTTTCGTGCTCCTTAATTGTTTTGGGGGTTTATTCAACACACCGTAGTACCTTGTTTGCTCACTTGACCTTTATTGTGATTCTTTTTTTAACATTCCTTTGAACCGTTTTTGACAGTAACTTAAAGAGGCAGTATGCCGAGGGTAGTCACTACAAACAACACTGGTGTGCTAAAAGCAAGTTCTCTTGTTTGCCCAGTTTAAATTTGTAGGAAAACATGGCTAGCGTCAGTAATGAGAGAATAATGGACAACAAATTCTCCGAGAATTTGCTGTAAGTGAACCATTCGTATGAACCAAATTAAGGCCATAACACCGATGAAGGTCAAATCGGAACAACTAAGATGCCCCAGCACTGACAAGAAACAAGGGGCATTATCACGCGAGGGATCAATTCAAACACGCTAGGGCTAAAAGGCAGCAATTTTCCCGACCCTAATCAAAAGCCTTGGCGGAATCAACACCCAAACTGCCAGGTTTAAAAAGTAACGAATGGAACCTGGGCACTTTATAATTCACGGAATCGGCAAAGCAACCGACAGTAAAGGCCCCGAAATTGACTCAAAGACTTGAAAACGTGACGGAATCTTTGACTGTCCAATCATCAAAATCAGCAATCCTGCTCAAATAGTCAGCGACTACATTCTCAGATCGCGGAATCCACTGAAAAATCATGATGTCGTATGCTGTAGAGAATGTGAAGATATCCAAAGCAAGTTTATAGAGGTGGACCCGACTTGACAATAACAGCAACACTCTGGTCATTCGAGAACCACTTAACACGTTTGTTCTCAAGTAACTGAGAAAAACTCGAGTGTCATGCGTGTTTGACTGACATCAGCTCTCTTCATGTAGAACTCTGTTGAACGTCAATAGCATCCCAGTCCTTGTGCGAAATTGGTCTATCATTGCAACTGATCGCAAAAGCCGCACAGCACACACAAGTGGCGTCCGAGTAAACAACACGGAAGCCGAGTAACTCAGCATAGCGGATATGTACATAAGAGCTCTAAATTGAAGTTTTAAAAGGTCTTGCTATTATCTTCTTGTCTTCTTGTTGTAAATCGTGGAAGAGCATGAAAGTCAACTAATTTTATATCACATAACTTAAGGACGTTCCAGTATCAGAAGATAAAAAAGAATCGTTTCATTACTGTGAAACAAAGTATACACTCTGTTGTGTGACCACAGCCAGGTTTCGACAGTGAATCCACTACAAATTGGCTCCAAAAAGAAATTTATGACCAAAGGATTACAATTAAGGTTACAAAAATTCTATCAGTTTACCGCTTATCCCGCTCCTTATTACAAGCAGTCCACTATAAATGATATGGCGGTCATCTTGAACAGTATTCTTCTGAGAAAGATAGGATGGGATGCCCAGGGGGCAATTGCATGCATCAAGCGGGGCGAATTTAGTTTTTGTTTTTAAATTGTCAAACCACCTTGTCTTTTACATCCATTGGTTCACACCATATAACTTATCTGAGACGAAAGTAATGTAAAAATTAATCTGGTTAAAAAATGTTTCAACCAAAATCAATTTTATACCGCGACAAGTAAGCATTTCACGCTGGATATCCCATAATATGTTTTTTCAGAGCAAGAGCATTCAAGGTGGTCGCCGTATCAGTAAAAAGGTCTATTGGCTCAACGAACTACTTTCACGAGCTAAGCATTACAGTTGCCACTACAAAACGTTATGAAAAAACTTCAAAACAAAAAAGTGAGACTTCCTCTGGCTTCTGGTTTTCCTTTGACAGGATATTCTCATGGCAAAGCTTTAGGCAGTGGAGAAAAATGAGCCTCGGCTGCCTCCTGCTGGTCCCAAGTTGTGAAATCCTTGTCGTGCTTTGTCAGTTCCAGGCGATGCTCCACAAAGTGGAACTCTGGCAACTTGACAGGTTTCTTTGCCCTGTAAATAGAACAAAGTTTGCCGTCGCATCAACAAAAGTCCCAGGCTATAAGCAAACATGGAAACTGGATGTTGTCATCAATGAACTCTATATGATGATATATACAACCTAATAAATACGGTTGATATGATGGTCTTGACGCGGCATATTCAAATGAGAATTGAGCGTTTGAGATATTTGACCGGTTAGTTCTTCCAGCCGGAGCGTCTTATGTTCTAAACAATTTGTACAGGAGTCGTTAAGTTTCCTTACCATATGCAATATTTAGAATTTCGCCGTAATAGATGATAAGAGCCTGATAGAGAACGTCGACGTACTTTCTGAAGGTAGTAGGAAGCAGCTGTAGACTGGCCGGGTTGTGGTGTTAACGAGTTCTAGGCATGTTGATTTTCATCATGCCCAGTAAAGAAAACAATGATAATAAAAGTGATGATGATCGACTTACTTGTAAGTAGTCTTGAAATCAACTCGGTGATGACCGCCTCCTTCCAGCTTCAAGACCAGTGGAGTGTCACCTTTCAGCATCCCGTCTCGCACGTACAGTGTCTCCACAGACGGCTCCCATCCCGCAATCGTCTTTTGCATCACAGGACCATCAGGAGGAAGGTTCACGCCGTGAAATTTGACATCATAGATGAAACAATTTTCTTGCAAGTTTATGCTGTCAGGAATAAAGACACGTGAAAAGAAATGTGGAAGTAAGACTTTTTTACGGGTCAGTATAGCATTTAGTTTTTGTATTTTTGAGAGTGGATGGTACCTCGCTTAAAAGAACAAGAACACAGTGACATTACCCGAAAACCCGCCAGGATTGAAAAGAAGCAGCGGAGTGATGATAGGAAGGCTATTCTAGCTGGCGACAATGATCATATTTTCACCGCTATTCGGTTCGTTCGAAAACTTGAGTAATATCACACACTACGATTGGTCTTCCTGTGCTTGTTCAAGTTGTCCACGGCCCCTAAAATTTCGTTGTCTTGAGAAATATCAATGCGAAAAGTAAAAGATGATATTTTGAACTTTATGGCTCATGAAACTGGACTCTACCGGCGACAGAGCATCTCGAGAACAGACTGCTCGCAGATTTATGACATTAAAGCAGCCAAAATTGAAGCAACAATTTTATAAAAGAGTTATGTAGAAGGCCGAAAACAAGAAAGGCTGGCAATACCTTGCTGACCGTCAAAATAGTCATGGTTTTCGATAAGTAAAAACAAGAACTTCGAACTACCAAACAGCACAGCACCGTCGCGAAATATGATTGAAAGTGATGCTGTAGATTTGATTTAACTTCATTTCTTGCTTTGAGAATAACGCAAGACAATTCACTGGGTGGTGCTCACAACTTGAAAAACAGCGTGTGTAGAATGACTATTTCCAGCAAGGTTGGTCAATTGTCAGCATAAGTTAAGGCCAGATAAGGGTTGTGCGGTGAGACAATTTTTTTCATGTACTTCTTACCTGGAATGATTGCTGGCAGTGCATACGCCTCCATCTTCAAAAATCATACTCCTCTCCCAAGACATGCCTTCGGGGAAGGACTGCTTGTGGTAGTCAGGGATGTCCGCGGGATACTTGTTAAACGGTTTGCTTCCGTACATGTGGCTAGGAGTCAGAATGTGAACGGAAAACGGCAGAGGCGCACCTTTGGTGACCGTCATTTTCATATGCTGCAATCCTCTACATCAAGAAAGAGACTTGAAATCAGTGTATCAGGTTTTTGTAATCCAGCCGGTCTATTATGTGTATTTTTGATAAGCAGACGACGAGGTTAGAATAAATCACAGAGTTTTTCCTGCTGTATCAAATCACAGGACATTTAATGCCGCCAAAGAAAAGATAAAACCAGCAGAAAGAAATTGTTCTTTGTTTTCGGCTACGAAGGTTCATTCTTAATTGGTGCAAATATCTACAACTAAAAATCTTTGTGTTAAAGAAGAATCACGAATTTGGGGCTTTTTACGATTTAAGCGTCAAAGGCAGGTTTAAAGGGCATACAAGGCTACAGCAGATTTGCGTTCGAAACTTGCCGTGCACGGTTTTTTTCTCAGTCGTCTACTGCGTCACTGAAAATATTTACTAGAACTGAGGCAGCCTGACCGAAAGAGTTTAAAGGCTTCAGATATGTAGTACGTAACACCTCATAGAACTCACAGGGAAAGGAAATCAAAAGCGTCCTACTTTGTAAAAGGGCCGGCCTGCCGTGGCCCCATGGAAGTTCTCTTGATACACAGCGTAACAATCCTTCACATCATAAACTTTAATTACAAAGATGAAGCAGTTGACTTACTCGTAAGGTTTGCCTTCTCCTTCACCCTCAATAGTAAAGTCATGCCCGTTAACAGTCCCCTCCAAGTGCAACTTGGTCTTCATTACTTCTTTAATCACACTCTGTTGAATTGCCGAAATAGATAAGAAACGGAGTTGCAAGTAAAAGTTACATTACTTCACCTAGTTGGAAATTTGTTGATCACAAAAGTGCTAACAGTCTCAACAGAATTCACCGTAAATAAAGGAAAGAAATTGATGTCATAAGGAGAGGATTGGGAGAGTAAACATGCAGTTTTTCAATCTGCGCTACATACCATGATGCCGGAGGATTTTGAGTTAAGGCGGCTCTTGAACTCTTGCTGTTGCTAATCAGGTTGTCTGATTCAAAGTCACCCTGGTGAATGAGACTTGTCTTTTGTGAGCGTCCTTTTATGAAGCAGTGTGCCACACCCACTGATGTCTTCACAGGGTAGCTAAACTTACTTTGCGCAAAATGGAAGTGGCTTAAAAATTATGTAAGCGTTATGCGTGAGACCTGACTGTCAAAAGAAGAGGTGTTCCGTAACAACTACAATTGTAAAAAAGCATGGCTTCGGTTCCAGTTGAGCTATTTCACGCGTGACCAGTACTGTTGAAATTAATGTCGAAATCGAATAATCAAACCTGCGTGTCGGTTCCATTCTCATCAATTTTCACTAGCTGCGAGGATCATAGCTTCACTTGATTTCATATCCGCAGTTTAATATATGATTCATTTCATGTATCATTTCATCCGTTAATTCATTCATCACGGGAACATTTGAGCCCACAAAGGACCAGCTCCCAACCGACATCAGTGACCTCATGGCCCAGTTGCTTAGAGCGTCGCACTGGCATCGCGAGGTTACGGGTTCGAACCCCGTTGAAGTCCTGAATTTTTTCAGGCTTCTCTACGCAATAGCTTAAATTGCGTTCTTAAGTGCGACGATCATGGCTTCACTTAATTTTCACTAGATTCAGAATTCCTGTGGATATTTCCGACTTTCCGTCTTATCTCCGGGGAAAACATAAGGCCATGAAATTCGTTTCATGCAAAATTATACACGGCATTTGAAAAGGACTTTACTTTGAGGTTCATACAATTTGTTTTAGAAAAATTCAAACTCGTGACGATCGTCTCACGCGTAATGAATGAGTTTGGATGGTTAACCAAGTGAAGCGAGGGAAGAGACTCGACTATCTGACTCGACTATCTGACGACTATCTGACGACCGTTGCGAATCTGAATTTTTCTATTATGAACTTCGAAGAAAACTGCGATTTAACCAACCAAGAAGCTAAAAGGCTTCCAACTTTTCAATGAAAGAGTAAAAAGGACATGCCTTGTTTTATTTTGTCCTTTCGTGCTTCTTCACTGTTTTGGTGGTTTATTCAACACACCGTAGTAACTTTGTTTCCGTACTTGACCTTTGCTGTGATTTCTTTCTTTTCTTTTTTTGACATTTCTGAAATATTGGAACTGTTTTTGACACTATTTTTGGTCCAAATTAGCCAAATTTAAATTAAAGTTAATGTTCTGTTACCGCGGACAAATTACTACAAACTGTTTCAGCTACAGCGGTGCTATCGTCTGGAACAGCTTAAGCCCCGGCAAAACTATCGAACAAAGTCGGATCCAACATCCAACATTGTTGGTTGTGAATGTTGAGATAGTGGCAAAACACTGTCCAACATCGCGAGACGACACAATTTACCGGTCAGCAAGTTGGCGCCAAAAGTGAAAAGATGGCGCTAACACGCAAACGAAAAGCGCTTGTAACGTTTATGGTTCTCGAGCTGTTAGAGGACCCAAATGACCGTGTCAAACGAGGGAAAACTAGGGAATGGCTAAAAGAACGAGCCGAAAAGCTTGCCTTCCAAACCGTTATACAGTTATCGCAACAGGATACGCCTGCATTTAAGGTGATGATGCGAATGAGCCTGGATCAGTTCAAAGAAATAATAAAACGCAATTGAACTGGACATCTGCACACAGAGCATGACTTTGGATGGTTGAGCAAGTTAAGCGACAGAACTTGAGACTATCGAAGGAAGCCGGGTATTGCGTAACAACGACCGTTGCGAATCTGATTTTTTCTATTATGAACCTCGAAATAAACTGCGATTTAACCAATCAAGAAATTAAAAGGCTTCCAACTTTTCAATGAAAAAGTAGAAAGGATTTGTCTTGTTTCATTTTGTCCTTTCGTGCTCCTTAATTGTTTTGGGGGTTTATTCAACACACCGTAGTAACCTTGTTTGCTCACTTGACCTTTATTGTGATTCTTTTTTTAACATTCCTTTGAACCGTTTTTGACAGTAACTTAAAGAGGCAGTATGCCGAGGGTAGTCACTACAAACAACACTGGTGTGCTAAAAGCAAGTTCTCTTGTTTGCCCAGTTTAAATTTGTAGGAAAACATGGCTAGCGTCAGTAATGAGAGAATAATGGACAACAAATTCTCCGAGAATTTGCTGTAAGTGAACCATTCGTATGAACCAAATTAAGGCCATAACACCGATGAAGGTCAAATCGGAACAACTAAGATGCCCCAGCACTGACAATAAACAAGGGACATTATCACGCGAGGGATCAATTCAAACACGCTAGGGCTAAAAGGCAGCAATTTTCCCGACCCTAATGAAAAGCTAGGCGGAATCAACACCCAAACTGCCAGGTTTAAAAAGTAACGAATGGAATCTGGCCACTTTATAATTCACGGAATCGGCAAAACAACCGACAGTAAAGAACCCCCAAATTGACTCAAAGACTTGAAAACGTGAAGGAATCTTTGACTGTCCAATCATCAAAATCAACAATCCTGCTCAAATAGTCAGCGACTTCATTCTCAGATCGGGGAATCCACTGAATATAAATGATGTCGTCGTATGCTCTAAAGAATGTGAAGATATGTAAAGCAGAGTTATAGAGAGGGGGGTAAAGGGGGGTCCTCCGCACGGTTCACGGAAATTAAAAAGTAGAAATAACGTATCACGGTGATGAAAATTTCATGTTCACGTTTTACGGAAATTTACGAAGTAAAACATTCACAGTTAACGGATTTTTAATTTCATATTTTCGCTGGTCACGAAAATTAAAAACACTTAATCCCGTATCACGCAAAAACCCCTTTCACTCCCTCCATAGAGGTGGACCTGACTTAACAATAACAGCAACACCCTGGTTATTCGAGAACCACTTAAAACGTTTGCTCTCAAGTAACTGGGAAAAACTCTCAGTGTAATGCGTGTTTGACTGACATCAGCTGTCTTCGTGTAGAACTGCGTTGAACCTCAATAGCATCCCAGTTCTTGTGCGAAATTGGTCATGGTGGTGAGCTGATGAAAGAAATGTATGGACTTCCTCGCTATAACAAGGGTGGAAACGTGTGCAGTATAATTATGGTGGTACAACTATGAGACGAGGAATCGGTTGCCTCCATTCTGGGGTGGTAGAACAAGATCTGTTATGGAAAGAAACAACGGCTTCGAAGAGCAACATCAAATGGAATGGAACAAGAATAAGCCATTGATCAATGTTGTCCTTATAAAAGTTTGTTCCAGAATGTTAAATATGCTAGGGACAGTGCCATGTTGGTTTCTCAAACACAAATGACCTTCTGCCACAAGAAACAATATCTCAGTCATTTTGATCCAGTGAATGGGACCTTTTACGGTAATGCTGAGAAGACACAAAATACAATGTCATTCAAATAAATCTGCCAGACTTTATAACCAAAGGTCAAGACAATGCGCTTTTGTCACGCTGCAGCCACTTTGGCAAGGAACAATAAATCTCGTAAGCCAAGCCTCGAGTTGATGAGTTTGGGAACGAGTTTCGACGGGCAAAAACAAAAGTTTTCAGCCTCTTGGGATTCAAAATGGCCGGCCGTGAGAAAGGCGAATTTAGTCCTCCGCTCACTAAATTTCGGCGGGAATAAAATAGCAGTGCGCGATGGGAAAGTTGGGAGTAATACCGTCGAATATACAACGGCTTTCCTGTGTTCTGATTGGCTGTGCTCTATGGTATGGAATAAAAGAGTATAGAGGCTGAGCAGAACAAATGTGCCAGGGTCAAGCCAGTATGAAAGGGAAAATTGCTTCACTTCTGGTTGACGTACATCGCTTAAAAACGCCTTTGCTTAACGTATCTTCCGTTTCCAAGCCCTTTTTATGGACCTTACCGCGGCTTCGCGGTTTGAAAAGAGAAGAATTTAATGGTAAGTGCGATTTCGTCCGGGTGATCGGTATATTTGGAAATTCGCTTACCATTTTGCAACAATTACCCCAATCACAATTTCCCAACAAATGGTAAGGGCCCACTGGTTTACCAAAGACAGTTAAAAAAATAGCGGTCAGTTATTGCTTCTTTATTAAAGTTTTTCCTTCATAGAAGCAATATGACCGTCGGACCGTTCCACAACCGCGCGAGCACACAATTGCTTCATTTAAATTTTTTTCCTTTCTTTTTCTTGCCGGGGCCTCCAGACTTCTTTTTCTTACTCGGGATTTTGATCTCTTGATTCTCACTTTCTTCCTCCATTGGTCTCTTTTTCTTGCTCTTTCTCTCTTGCATCTCTCTAAGTTCCTGAGTGGAAAATGATTGATGAAGCAGTGCATTCAGTGAATCAATTGACAACGAATTGCAGTACTACGGACGTGATCATCGTTTCAGAAACCCTTGCTATCTCGAAAAGTCGTTTATTTATTTTATTATTTTCCAATCCACGCGATGATTCTTAGCAAATGCTCAGCGGCCTTACTAACAATAACGAATAATAATAACAATAAAAATCACAATAATCAGAACACGTCCATGCAGCTTGGCTGGAAGGAAGGAAGGAAGGAATTTATGGATTGCGCCTCAACAACATTCAGGGTTAGGCTATTCCAGTCCCTGATTGACGCCGGGACTTTATACGAAAATAAATGATTGATCCTTAACGTGCTTGTGAAAAAAGTTAACACGACTTCAATCTCCCAGCCTCAGGCCCGCCTCTCCAAGGTCCTGAACACGTTTCGGGCCCGAAAAGCCATTTGTAAAACTGCTATCCTCTTATTCTAGAAGGCTGGTCCATTAAAATGTTTTCAAGTCAGGAAACGGAATAGCAATGGCCATGTTTCATCCTTACAAACTTTTTCGTTCTTATGATAAAGAGGGATTTGTGGCAATAAAAAAAAAAGGCCTGAAAGGTTTCTGGTCCTTCTGGGCCAAGTTATACGATGCAGGGTTAGCGCTAAGCCGGGGTTAAAAACTATGACAACAAACAGTTTCGATCACACTTAACCTGGGATTAGCGCCCGGCCCAGGGCCCGGTTGTTCGAAAGCCGATTAACGCTAACCCTCGATTAAAAAGTAACCGACGTTTTAATTTCGCCCTCTGAAAACACTTTCAAAAAGTGGTTTTAGACTAAAGCGGAAGAAAAGTGTAAGTCACAAGCGACAAGCAAAAGTCTTTCGGAAAAATCTTTGTGAATTGGTAAATAAACTGGAATCAAAGTTCACTCTCACCCAGGGTTAAATGTGTTATGTTCCCTTGTCCACTGAGATATTTTGTCTTTGTGCTCCGGTTGCCAAGTTCAAATTAGTCATGTTCCCTTGTTCCCCAAAACCCCTGGGAGGCCCCCCAAACACATGCAGCCGCCGTTTCCAACCTCGCTCCCGGGCTCTCTCTGTTTTCCTCCGTTGTCGTCGACGACAAGGGAGGAGAAGAGACGGAGCTCTTCAAGGTTGCGCCGTCAGTTTTGCGACAACAACATGGCCGCGTGGGGCATTGTTTAGCGAGATCCCTGCAGGTAACTGTCGAAAGCTTGCCCCATTCGCTTACCATCCTTGCGAATCTCTGTGCCTCCGAAACTCGCTCCATTAGTAACAGGACTTCTTCCTCGACCGTGGGGAACAGTGGAAGTTTCTTTCCAATTAGCTGCTCAATACGTTGATATAATTCTACATCGTACCTGGAAATCAATGAGGAACAACCTCTGCGTTTAAGGGGCGCTGTCACGTGACTTTCATGACTTCAAAACTGTGTTAAAATAATACTGAAGCGGGCGCATCTGTTCTTTCATAAAACATAGCGAAATCCTAGTGATGGAAACTTTTCGCTCTTCACTGTTATTGGGGCTCGGTTTTCATTTCGTTTCTTTCGCGAAGCTGAATGTCTACAGGATAAGGAAAGCTTTCTTTGTCCATATTCGATTTAGTTCGGGTAAGTTCTCTTTGTTCATAGTTTATGATTATGAGAGTACAAAACAGGTATTGAAAAAAAAGGACAGATATAAATAGCTTGAGGGGGAAGTGTGCGGTGGTGAAATGCGCAGACCACCGCATAAGTAGATGCAAACCTCACTCACTGAGTGACAAAAGTGATTGCTCGGCCTGATCGACCCGCTCTAGCTGTTCGTCCTACTCGATGAATGTAATCCTATAAAAAAAAGAAACGCGTTTGAACAGGGAAGCAAATCCTATCTTTGAAATGATGAATTTATCGGTAATGACGAAGACATATCCTAAAAACAAAAAGAAGTCTTATCTTTGCTATAAAAGTATAAGTTCAGACCATAATCTTAGATATCTTCTTTCTCGTGTCAAATTGTTTCAAACTTGTACAACACTCCTTCATATTTTAGTACGTTAACTAAATGTTTGTAATATATTATCTAAAAGCTATTTGATTGTAATATCCTTCGGCACGTTGTAGGTTTAATGTGTTAGATGTTTTATTAGGCGAGGCCTAAATTATATAAGCTTAACAGTTTCTTTTAGGCCTCCTCGCCAGCAATGTAACTATCATTTTTCTTCCTTTTCTTCATTTCTTTGCTTGTATATATTCATATCAATCTAACAAATGTTGATTCATCTTTAATAAGAAAAGAAATGTTTTTCTTGCCGGCTGAGCTTGTAAAAGAAGCAAGAAATTAAGTTCTCCCACACTGAATGGTTATCGGTTTTCACGCTTGCCATTAGTGCAATGCTTTCCCGCCTTCCCCACCCACCACCCCTTACACAGTCCGAAATGACTTTTTTTCACAGATTATAGTATTTCTCTATGAGCTGGGTTTTATGCTGTGATGTTCCATTTCTGTCTACTTCGTTTAGTCATGCAACGAGGGGCTGTTGCATTGTTTTGTGGCAGACAAATGGCATTATCATTCGATGGATTTTTTCCTTCCTTTTCAATGGCCGAGAGCTCACCACGTGACCTGCAAATAACTGCCTACAAATAAGTGCTTTGCTGCAAATAATATTCTGCTCGTGCGTAATTGAAACTACGCTCTCGGGTGAAAATTGCGGATCGGTTCCCCGAGCAGGCAGAGAGTGGTTTGACATATTTAGTTGATCAAAAGAACGGTGATCGAATGATAAAACAATTATTGAACTCGGTTGTCGCAAAATGTCGTGATTTGTCAGTGTCTCGCAGATCAATTATTTGCCTCAGCCTTCGGCTTCGGCAAATAATGGATCTGCTCGCCACCGACAAATCACGATATTTTGCTCAACCCCGTCCAATAATTGTTAATTCAGTGTGTGAGAAGGTACGGTCTCCCCGATGTGGTCAACCTGCCACACGACAATCTTTGGTTGGGTCCATTATTTTCGAATCAATCCAGACAGCCATTGAAATAGCCGCGTATTACCAAAATTGGAATGCAGTTTCTTTGTTTAGGGAGATCAAAATGGCCGCCGTGACGACACCAGCACACGCTCAAAACCTACCTTTGAATGTGTTGGGATATCAAAATTAATCACAACGTCCACGTGAGGTATGTCCAGTCCCCTGCTCGCTACGTCTGTAGCAATCAGAATTGAACGGTCTTTGGATTTGAACTTATTTAACGCTCCCAATCGTTTTGCCTAAAAACCAGTTAAGAATTTATTATCGTCAAGGATTTTGTTTTGATGAGTAGACAAGCTACCAGTCTGAACTAGGGTCTCCGTCTCCTCCCTCCCTTTGGGTGGTGAGGTGAAAGATCCCGGAACTAGATTGTCGTTGGTTCTCTTGAGATACCATGCAGCTGTTTACAGCCTCTAATTTCATTGGTTCTGCCTGGTTAGGATGCAGCTCTATTGTTCTTAGGGTCAGGCTTCATTGTTTCTGTTGTTTGTTTGAATGGTTCTATTGTTTTCTGAGCCCATCGCGCGGGCTGTTGCAATAGCTGCATACTGACCCGTTCTCGTCTCTGCCGCCAGAGGTTTTTCCACGGGTGCTAAGCTTTTCCCCTCTTCCTGAAGATGGCAATGAGACACCTCACGCTTGCCCCTAAATACACCTTCATGACTGTTTTCCAGTTTCACTTTTCGGAGCAAAACTACCAGGTTCTCATAAAGGCTATACCCAGTGAGAAAAAGCAATAATTGTTAAAGAACACTGTATACACATGGCTACATACCTGATTCATTTGTCCATGAAGAGGAACAGCTTGGAGCCCAAGATTTCTCAACATTAATGCCACTCTACAGACAAAATGGAGCATGGATAATTATTGTTTTGATCACTTACCAATGGACCTTTCTTATCACAATCACAATTTTCTGGGTCTTGACCAAAAACCAGGGCAACATTTTCCTTCACCAAAAATTATTTGATCTACTTATAGGAACAGGTAATTTCCGAAACCACCAAGACTAGTAATCTTCTAAATTCATTCCTTGGCAAGTTAATGTAGTTTTTTGGGGGGTTGGACAAAATTTATCAAGCTCTGTGGAAAGACAGAAACGACTTCAGTAAGTAATGGTAATAGGACTGAGTGAAGTAGAATTCAGGAAGTGATCAGATGAGTAATGTCAAAATCTGTGCAAGGCCGATTTGAAATTAAGAGCATGATTGCTCCCTGAATTGTATGACATCAAGTCCTATTAGCAATTAATCGTAACGATAACAAAATTTTAGAAGAATATGACAGTTATTAACTATTTGATACTTTAATTTGATCAACTTTTTAGTCGTTTAGGCATGAGGGGAAAAGTGTGCACTTGATGACGTGTACTGTCCAATTACTCAGGCATGACACATACAACTGTCCAATTACAAGATGTCCAATTAGAAACTGTCCGATTAATGCTGAAATCATTGCTGCTGATAACCAATCAGATTCAAGAATTTTTAATTTTAGCTGAAACCATCGCCCCTGCATGAAAACTCTGATTTTATGCATAATATTAACTGGTCCCAACTGTGAACACTTTAAAGTTAAATGTCACTTGCTACATCTGACTTGAACTTTCGGACACCCATTACCCCACCCCTGCATTCCAATAACAAAACGCTACAGATCACCCCACCCCACCTGCCTCAGTCTATATGTACATGTATTCCTGGATGAAGTAAATTTTCCACTTTCTCTTTACAGTGCAAGTTCAGTTAATAGCTATAAATCTGGCTAATAATTATTTTCACTTGCTACCGTTGTGACTCACTGTTAACAGTCTTTCCGCGTGTCATATTCGGAAGGGAATCAGTTCCTTTTCCTTATAGACAATCACTCTGAACACTACAATTACATTATCATAGAAATTAAATTTTTCACTGATGTTGAAACAGTAGACGACTGATACAATACCTTGAAATGCTGCCTTACCTCTGGACATTATTACAAGTTCCACAAAACACCATAAAACTATTTCCAGCCAGGTCATTGAGGACAGAAACCAGATAACAGTCCTGCAAAGAAACACACCATAACGCTAACTATATTAACACAAGACAAAAGCATCATTCATGCATTGGAGTTGGTTCACATTAAGATGCAAGCATAGGCATGAGTGCAAGCGTAAGCACGATGTTTACCCTTGTTACACAAGCATTACTGTATGCATAAGAAATGTCATATGCCAGTGTTGTGAGCTCCAGAATCAAGTTGCTTGGGTTTAGATTTATGCTTGTGTCACACCAGTTTACTCCGTTGATGCAAGGATTGAACCACAAGCACAAGAACAAGAGAACAGTTTTCTTTTCTTATGCTTGTGATTGTGTCACATCGTTTTACCTGGCTTATGATCACACTTGCACTTCTGCTTCTGCTTGTGTCCTAGCGAGAACAAGCCCTTACTGGATGGATTTACCCCTCAAAACCCCTAAAGTAACTCTTGTTTATCTGGCCTTACTTGTGTAGTCTGTTCCCATTTGTTCAGATATCCAGGGGATACAATCCACTATGTGAATGTTCTACTAAGTGGTTGATGAATTCTTCTAAAATACCAACAAATACCCATAAAACAAAAACAAAAAATTAAAAATAAGAACTAGACACATGCATCGAGGCCTCACCTTATATTTATTTGGAATGAATAAATAACTTTGCTGCAATTTATCAACTGTCGTGTATCTAGAGAGATAAAGCAAACAGTATGAGTTTTGCATCTAGTTCTTGCCACATCACTTCAAAAAATGTTGTTGCTATGTTATGTCTTGATCAAATCCAAGAGTGCCCATTTGCTCGAGCCATTTCACGATTCCACATGGGTTTGCTTGCTTTAAAGAATGCCCTTTTTAAGAGTTTGGAGCAGTGACAAAGAGAATTGAAAAGCGGTGACAGCACAACATTTCACATTCCGAGCTTGTGATAAAAGGTAGGAGCCTTCACAATATTTGAAACTGGAAAAGGAGAACTTGGTTTTTCAAAAGATGATGATGTACATATCATTTAAGCTGCAGATGATGGAGAGGAGATCGAAGATTGAGCGGTGATTTGACAGCACACACTTCTTTTCGGAAACACTGACAGCAGCAGGGATTTAACATGAAGGTCCCGACGAAATACCTCGTTTCCCAAGATGGCGGCAGAAGACAGAGAGAGAGGGGGGGATTTGATGCTTTGTGAACGCCTTCCTGTTGGGGTATTTGACCTTAATAACTGGCAACATGGTGGGGAATTTGAGCAAAGTTTTCGAAAAAGTCAAATGCCCAGGGGGATGGGCACTTTTGGAACTGATCAAGACATTAACAGGGAGTTTAAGCAAAGATACATCAATTTGCACTATTGTAATCACTCCTGGATGAAACTGAATCCTTGTGCTGGTAGATTGCTTGCTATGTGTTTACTGAGAAACTGTGATTATTATGAACTCCCTTTAAGTTTACAGAGAGAATGCCAAATTCAATCACGAGTACTCATGTCCTCCACAAAACCAAGCAAATAATTAGGTCATTTCACATAGCAAGTGGTTTAGCTGAGAATGGCAAAGTGCACGAAAAAACAAAGACCAAAGCATAAAATGCATGTGCAGATCAAGTAGGGCACATCGAGACCACTACATGACGGGGTAACCCAATGGTAGACACTTTGTGATCACTTCATGACGTATCAACCCAACCGGGGACACTTTGCAACCACTGCAAGACGTACCAACCCAATGAGAGACACTTCGTGACTACTACATGACGTAACAACACAATGGAGACACTTCGTGACCACTACATGCCAGGGTAACCCAATGAGTGACACTTCGTGACGTCTACATGATGTACCAACCCAATGGGGACACTTTGTGACCACTACATGACGTACCAACCCAATGGTAGACACTTCGTGACCACTAGATGACTGGGTAACCCCAAGGGGATACCTCGTGACTACTACATGACGTACCAACCCAATGGGGGGACACTTCGTGACCACTACATGACGTACCGACACAATGGGGGACGGTTCGTGACCACTGCATGACGGGGTAACCCAATGAGGGACACTTCGTGACCACTACATGACGGGGTAAGCCAATGGGGAACACTTCGTGACTATTACATGAAGTCCCCTTGGGTTACTACTTCATGTAATGGTCGCAAAGTGTCCGCCATTGGGTTACTACTTTATGTTATGGTCACGAAATGTCCCCTTAATTGGTGGTACTTCATGTAGTGGTCACGAAGTGTCCCCTATTGGTTTGGTACTTCATGTTATCGTCTTAAAGTGTCCCTCATTGGGTTACTACGTCATGTTTTGGTCACGAAGTGCCCCCTATTTGGTTACTACCTCATGTTGTAACCACAGAGAGTCTACCATTGGGTTGCTAGAGTGAGTCTGGGAGACATCCTGACTGTATCGTGTAAGGAAGTAGTAACGCAATCTGACTAAATAGATCTGACGAAGTTCTTAAGATTATTAAGATGAACATTAGGATTGTTTTCAAGATGTGCGTGAGCTTAGGGCTGTTTGATATTAAATGCCAATTTTTCATAGGGATCTTAGAGTTGAGGTTCAGCCGGTTTTTAGGTGGCGACAAACGGTAGACTGTTTTTGGATGTCTTTGGTTTTGTTTTTTAAAGCGTACCTTGGCCAGCGTTTTTTCAACTGGCTCACGTGGCGGTATTTATATTTAAGTCTGGAATTTTAGGCACAACTCGCAACTTGCACAATTCAAGTTTATATAAATTATAGTAACACTCTGCAGTAACGAGTTCATTCTCGGCCATGCAACTAACAATCAACTGAGTCAATCTCCTAAAGTTTGCACGACACCGACAATTCGGCCAGACTTCCACCCGTTTTGGCCGTTTGCCATACGTGTATTCGAATTACCGCCGCATTATTTTCCCAAACAGTCCAAGACATAGCCACTAGCTGCTTAGCATAACCTTTCGCCTCCAGTTTCGAGCTAGTATTCTTGCAAAAATACTGCAGCTTATACGCTGGTGTTTACGGTATATTTCAGCCTTCAAGAACAAAAACTGGTAACTCACTTTGTTGCAACTTCAATCTTGACTGGATTTTGTAAGGATGCTCTTTGGAGTTTTTGAACCTGAAAAGAAAAAGAAACAAATGAGATGGTTTTCTTATCCCCAATAATAGGGACCTTAAGATTGGAGTACAAGTACCACTACGAGTACCAGTTTTTGTTCCGAGCATGCGCACATTGGAAAAAATCGACCTTCAAACCAATCTCGTTCCCAGAGCCTCCGTAACCCTTGTCTAGCAGAACGGGCGTGGGAGGCTCTGGAATAATCCAAAACCGGAACCAGAAAACTATGGTTCCGGTTAAATAACTGCGCGTGTGTGAGGGGAGACGGTTAGAAATCAACAAATTTTATGGAGTTCACCTTGCCATTAAAGCGCTTACTTTTCACTCGCAAACACAGTACACATGAGTTTAAACACATCTCCTAATACACTCGAAGCGTTTAAACTGCTGAGAATAAACAACTGAACGAGATACATTTTATCAATCAAAACAGATTTCAGCATCTGGTGTCACGCAAGTGAAAATTGCTGTATTTTCAAAAAAAAAAACGTCACGGGACTGGTAAGTTGTAAGAAGATTTATTTCTAGATCATCTTCAACCTCGTGTAGATAAAAATCCACAAGAAAGCACGGTTTTCGAGTTTATACTGAAAATGGCAGGAAATGAAACCGTTTTTCAACAGCCAATCAAATATGGCCTTTTT
>BLFK01000031.1:516363-527618 GCA_014634185.1 Astreopora myriophthalma
GTTTTGCATCTAGTTCTTGCCACATCACTTCAAAAAATGTTGTTGCTATGTTATGTCTTGATCAAATCCAAGAGTGCCCATTTGCTCGAGTCATTTCACGATTCCACGTGGGTTTGCTTGCTTTAAAGAATGCCCTTTTTAAGAGTTTGGAGCAGTGACAAAGAGAATTGAAAAGCAGTGACAGCACAACATTTCACATTCCGAACTTGTGATAAAAGGTAGGAGCCTTTATAATATTTGAAACTGGAAAAGGAGAACTTGGTTTTTCAAAAGATGATGATGTACATATCATTTAAGCTGCAGATGATGGAGAGGAGATCGAAGAGGAGCTCGATTGAGCGGTGATTTGACAGCACACACTTCTTTTTGGAAACAGTGACAGCAGCAGGGATTTAACATGAAGGTCCTGAGGAAATACCTCGTTTCCCAAGATGGCGGCAGAAGACAGAGAGAGAGAGGGGGGGGGGGGATTTGATGCTTTGTGAAGGCCTTCCTGTTGGGGTATTTGACCTTAATAACCGGCAACATGGTGGGGTATTTGAGCAAAGTTTTCGAAAAAGTCAAATGCCCAGGGGGGATGGGCACTTTTGGAACTGATCAAGACATTAACAGGGAGTTTAAGCAAAGATACATCAATTTGCACTATTGTAATCACTCCTGGATGAAACTGAATCCTTGTGCCGGTAGATTGCTTGCTATGTGTTTACTGAGAAACTGTGATTATTATGAACTCCCTTTAAGTTTACAGAGAGAATGCCAAATTCAATGACGAGTACTCATGTCCTCCACAAAACCAAGCAAATAATGAGGTCATTTCACATAGCAAGTGGTTTAGCTGAGAATGGCAAAGTGCACGAAAAAACAGACCAAAGCATAAAATGCATGTGCAGATCAAGTAGAGCACATCGAGACCACTACATGACGGGGTAACCCAATGGCGGACACTTTGTGACCACTTCATGACGTATCAACCCAACCGGGGACACTTTGCAACCATTGCAAGATGTACCAACCCAATGAGAGACACTTCGTGACCACTACATGACGTAACAACACAATGGGGAGACTTCGTGACCACTACATGCCAGGGTAACCCAAAGGAGATACCTCGTGACTACTACATGACGTACCAACCCAACGGGGAACACTTCGTGACCACTACATGATGTACCAACACAATGGGGACAGTTCGTGACCACTGCATGACGGGGTAACCCAATGAGGGACACTTCGTGACCACTACATGACAGGGTAAGCCAATGGGGAACACTTCGTGACTATTACATGAAGTCCCCTTGGGTTACTACTTCATGTAATGGTCGCAAAGTGTCCGCCATTGGGTTAGTACTTTATGTTATGGTCACGAAATGTCCCCTTAATGGGTGGTACTTCATGTAGTGGTCACGAGGTGTCCCCTATTGGTTTGGTACTTCATGTTATCGTCTTAAAGTGTCCCTCATTGGGTTACTACGTCATGTTTTGGTCACGAAGTGCCCCCTATTTGGTTACTACTTCATGTTGTAACCACAGAGAGTCTACCATTGGGTTGCTAAAGTGAGTCAGTGGGAGACATCCTGACTTGTGTAACGTGAAGTAGTAACGCAATCTGACTAAATAGATCTGACGAAGTTCTTAAGATTATTAAGATGAACATTAGGATTTTTTTCAAGATGTGCGTGAGCTTAGGGCTGTTTGATATTAAATGCCAATTTTTCATAGGGATCTTAGAGTTGAGGTTCAGCCGGTTTTTAGGTGGCGACAAACGGTAGAATGTTTTTGGATGTCTTTGGTTTTGTTTTTTAAAGCGTACCTTGGCCAGCGTTTTTTCAACTAGCTCACGTGGCGGTATTTATATTTAAGTCTGGAATTTTAGGCGCAACTCGCAACTTGCACAATTCAAGTTTATATAAATTATAGTAACACTCTGCAGTAATGAGTTCATTCTCGGCCATGCAACTAACAATCAACTGAGGCAATCTCCTAAAGTTTGCACGACACCGATAATTCGGCCAGACTTCCGCCCGTTTTGGCCGTTTGCCATATGTGTATTCGAATTACCGCCACATTATTTTCCCAAACAGTCCAAGACATAGCCACTAGCTGCTTAGCATAACCTTTCGCCTCCAGTTTCGAGCTATTATTCTTGCAAAAATACTGCAGCTTATACGCTGGTGTTTACGGTATATTTCAGCCTTCAAGAACAAAAACTGGTAACTCACTTTGTTGCAACTTCAATCTTGACTGGATTTTGTAAGGATGCTCTTTGGAGTTTTTGAACCTGAAAAGAAAAAGAAACAAATGAGATGGTTTTCTTATCCTCTATAATAGGGACCTTAAGATTGGAGTACAAGTACCACTACGAGTACCAGTTTTTGTTCCGAGCATGCGCACATTGGAAAAAATCGACCTTCAAACCAATCTCGTTCCCAGAGCCTCCGTTACCCTTGTCCAGCAGAACGGGCGTGGGAGGCTCTGGAATAATCCAAAACCGGAACCAGAAAACTATGGTTCCGGTTAAATAACTGCACGTGTGTGAGGGGAGACGGTTAGAAATCAACAAATTTTATGGAGTTCACCTTGCCATTAAAGCGCTTACTTTTCACTCGCAAACACAGTACACATGAGTTTAAACACATCTCCTAATACACTCGAAGCGTTTAAACTGCTGAGAATAAACAACTGACAGAGATTTTATCAAAAAACAACTGAAAGACATTTTATCAATCAAAACAGATTTCAGCATCTGGTGTCACGCAAGTGAAAATTGCTGTATTTTCAAAAACAAAAACGTCACGGAACTGGTAAGTTGTAAGAAGATTTATTTCTAGATCATCTTCAACCTCGTGTAGATAAAAATCCACAAGAAAGCACGATTTTCGAGTTTATACTGAAAATGGCAGGAAATGAAACCGTTTTTCAACAGCCAATCAAATATGGCCTTTTTCGGATTCGACCACGGTAGGTCCGTCATATATGGTACATTACAGTGGCTCCATACATTACTTTGTACGTTGTAGTGGCTCCATACATTATAGTGGCTCCACATATATATTTACGCTCACATATTCTCGGTTACACCCGCCTATCCTTATCCATTCTTATCTATGATTACTTATGTTTACCTATGCTTACCTATCCTTATCCATTCTTATCTATGCTTGCGTTTGTTTACCTATGCTTACCCATGCTTATGCATGCTTGGCTATACTTACCTATGTTGACCTAGGCTTCCCTATCCTTAAGTATGCCTGGCTATGCTTGTACGTGCTTATGTATGATTTGGTATACTTACCTATGCTTATGTGTGCTTCCCTATACTGACCCATGCTTAGATATGCTTGTATATGCTTACCTATGTTTACCTATGCTTACCTATCCTTATGTATACTTGGCCATACTTACTTATGTTTACCTTATGCTTAGATATACTTATCTATACTTACCCACGCTTAGATATGCTTGTATTATGCTTACCTATGTTTACCTATGCTTACCTATGCTTTTGTATGCCTCCCTATACTTCCCTATGTTTACCTTATGCTTAGATATGCTTGTCTATACTTATCCACCCTTAGATATGCTTGTCTATGCTTGCCTATGTTTACCTATGCCTACCTATGCTTATGTATGCTTCCCTATACTTACCCAGCCTTAGATATGCTTGTCTATGCTTACCTATGTTTACCCCTGCTTATTTATCCTTGGCTATACTTACCTATATACCTATGTTTAGATATGCTTGTCTATGCTTACCAATGCTTACCTATGCTTACCTATGCTTATGTATGCTTATGTATGCTTGTCTATGCTTACCTATGCCTACCTATGCTTATGTATGCTTCCCTATACTTACCCAGGCTTAGATATGCTTGTATATGCTTACCCATGCTTAGATACGCTTGTCTATGCTTACCTATGTTTACCTATGCTTATTTATCCTTGGCTATACTTACCTATCCTTACCTATGTTTAGATATGCTTGTGTATGATTGGCTATACTTACCTATGTTTACCTTATGCTTAGATATGCTCGTCTATAGTTACCAATGCTATGTATGATTGGGTATACTTACCTATGTTTACCTATGCCTACCTATGCTTAGATATGCTTGTCTATACTTACCTATGCTATATATGATTGGGTATACTTACCTATGTTTACCTATGCTTACCTATGCTTACCCATGCTTAGATATGCTTGTCTATGCTTACCTATGCTTATGCATCCTTGGCTATACTTACCGATACTTATGTATGATTGGCTATACTTACCTATGCTTAACTATGCTTTCCTTTAATTATAACCTATGCTTACCTATGCTTGTCATGCTTAGATATGCTTGTCTATGCTTACCCATGTTTGTATATGTATATGCTTAGATATGCTATGAGAGTTCGGGGAAACCACTGGACCACAACCCCCCTGCCCCTATATATCTGCATGGTTTTGTAATGTACACAAGGTAAACATAGGAAATTATAGGGAGGCATACAAAAGCATTGATAAGCATAGGTAAATACAGGTAAGCATAGACAAGCATATCTAAACATAGGTAAACATAGGTAAGCATACACAGGCATATCTAAGTGCAGGTAAGTATAGACAAGTATATCTAAGCATAAGGTAAACATAGGTAAGTATGGCCACGCATACATAAGGATAGGTAAGCATAGGTAAACATAGGTAAGCATATACAAGCATATCTAAGCCTGGGTAAGTATAGGGAAGCATACATAAGGATAGGTAGGCATAGGTAAACATAGGTAAGCATAGACAAGCATATCTAAACATAGGTAAGTATAGCCAAGGATACATAAGTATAGCCAAGCATAGGTAAGTATAGACAAGCATAGGTAAGCATAGGTAAACATAGGTAAGCATAGGTAAACATAGGTAAGCATAGGTAAACATAGGTAAGTATAGCCAATGATAGATAGGTATAGACAAGCATAGGCAAGCATTGGTAAACATAGGTAAGCATAGACATGTACGTCTAAGCATAGGTAAGTACAGGTAAGCATATACAAGCACATCTAAGCATAGGGAAGCATACACAAGCATATCTAAAGACAGGTAAGGATAGGTAACTATAGCCGAGGATAAATAAGCATAGGTAAACATAGGTAAGCATAGACAAGCATATCTAAGCATGGGTAAGCATGGGTAAACATAGGTAAGTATACCCAATAATACATAGCATAGGCAAGCATCGGTAAGCATAGACAAGCATATCTAAACATTTTTATATAGGCAAGTATAGCCAAAAATAAATAAGCATAGGTAAACATAGGTAAGCATAGACAAGCATATCTAAAAATAGGTAAGCATAGACAAGCATACCTAAGCGTTGGTAAGTATAGACAAGTATATCTAAGCATAAGGTAAATAAAGGTAAGTATGGCCAAGCATACGTAAGGATAGGTAAGCATAGGTAAGCATAGGTAAGCATATACAAGCATATCTAAGCCTGGGTAAGTATAGGGAAGCATACATAAGCATACGTAGGCATAGGTAAACAAAGGTAAGCATAGACAAGCATATCTAAGGCTGGGTAAGTATAGGGAAGCATACATAAGCATAGGTAGGCATAGGTAAGCATAGACAAGCATATCTAAACATAGGTAAGAATATCTAAGCATTGGTAAGTATAGACAAGTATATCTAAGCATAAGGTAAGTACGGCCAAGCATATGTAAGGATAAGTAAGCACAGGTAAACATAGGTAAGCATATATAAGCATATCTAAGCCTGGGTAAGTATAGGCAAGCATACATAAGCATATGTAGGCATAGGTAAACATAGGTAAGCATAGACAAGCATATCTAAGCCTGGGTAAGTATAGGGAAGCATACATAAGCATAGGTAGGGATAGGTAAACATAGGTAAGCATAAACAAGCATATCTAAGCGTCGGTAAGTATAGACAAGCATACCTAATCATAAGGTAAACATAGGAAATTATAGGGAGGCATACAAAAGCATTGGTAAGCATAGGTAAACACAGGTAAGCATAGACAAGCATATGTAAACATAGGTAAGCATATAAAAGCATATCTAAGCGCGGGTAAGTATAGACAAGTATATCTAAGCATATGGTAAACATAGGTAAGTATGGCCACGCATACATAAGCATAGGTAGGCATAGGTAAACATAGGTAAGCATAGACAAGCATATCTAAGCGTGGGTAAGTACAGACAAGCATACAGAAGCATAGGTAGGCATAGGTAAGCATAGACAAGCATATCTAAACATAGGTAAGCATATACAAGCATATCTAAGCATTGGTAAGTATAGACAAGTATATCTAAGCATAGGTAAGTATGGCCAAGCCTACGTAAGGATAAGTAAGCATAGGTAAACATAGGTAAGCATAGGTAAGCATATACAAGCATATCTAAGCCTGGTAAGTATAGGCAAGCATACATAGGCATAGGTAGGGATACGTAAACATAGGTAAGCATAGACAAGCATATCTAAGCGTGGATAAGTATAGACAAGCATACCTAAGCATAAGGTAAACATAGGAAACTATAGGGAGGCATACAAAAGCATTGGTAAGCATAGGTAAACACAGGTAAGCATAGACAAGCATATGTAAACATAGGTAAGCATATACAAGCATATCTAAGTGCGGGTAAGTATAGACAAGTATATCTAAGCATATGGTAAACATAGGTAAGTATGGCCAAGCGAACATAAGGATAGGTAAGCATAGGTACACATTGGTAAGCATATACAAGCATATCTAAGCCTGGGTAAGTATAGGGAAGCATACATAAGCATAGGTAGGCATAGGTAAACATAGGTAAGCATAGACAAGCATATCTAAGCGTGGGTAAGTATAGACAAGCATACAGAAGC
Organism: Astreopora myriophthalma; assembly: GCA_014634185.1. Lineage (NCBI taxonomy): Eukaryota > Metazoa > Cnidaria > Anthozoa > Scleractinia > Acroporidae > Astreopora > Astreopora myriophthalma. The sequence continues at coordinate 523,226 of BLFK01000031.1, forward strand.
ATAGGTAGGCATAGGTAAGCATAGACAAGCATATCTAAACATAGGTAAGCATATACAAGCATATCTAAGCATTGGTAAGTATAGACAAGTATATCTAAGCATAAGGTAAACATAGGTAAGTATGGCCAAGCATACGTAAGGATAAGTAAGCATAGGTAAACATAGGTAAGCATATACAAGCATATCTAAGCCTGGGTAAGTATAGGCAAGCATACATAAGCATAGGTAGGGATACGTAAACATAGGTAAGCATAGACAAGCATATCTAAGCGTGGATAAGTATAGACAAGCATACCTAATCATAAGGTAAACATAGGAAACTATAGGGAGGCATACAAAAGCATTGGTAAGCATAGGTAAACACAGGTAAGCATAAACAAGCCTATCTAAACATAGGTAAGCATATACAAGCATATCTAAGTGCGGGTAAGTATAGACAAGTATATTTAAGCATAAGGTAAACATAGGTAAGTATGGCCATGCATGCATAAGGATAGGTAAGCATAGGTAAACATAGGTAAGCATATACAAGCATATCTAAGCCTGGGTAAGTATAGGGAAGCATACATAAGCATAGGTAGGCATAGGTAAACATGGGTAAGCATAGACAAGGATACATAAGTATAGACAAGCATAGGTAAGCATAGGTAAACATAGGTAAGCATAGACAAGCATATCTAAACATAGGTAAGTATAGCCAATGATACATAGGTATAGACAAGCATAGGTAAGCATTGGTAAAAATAGGTAAGCATGGACATGTACGTCTAAGCATAGGTAAGTACAGGTAAGCATATACAAGCACATCTAAGCATAGGGAAGCATACACAAGCATATCTAAAGACAGGTAAGGATAGGTAAGTATAGCCAAGGATAAATGAGCATAGGTAAACATAGGTAAGCAAAGACAAGCATATCTAAGCATGGGTAAGCATAGGTAAACATAGGTAAGTATACCCAATCATACATAGCATAGTTAAGTATAGACAAGCATATCTAAACATAGGTAACTATAGGTAAGCAGGGCCAAGCATATCTAAACATAGGTAAGTACAGCCAAGCATATATAAGCACATCTAAGCATTAGGGAAGCACACACAAGTATATCTAAACATAGGTAAGGATAGGTAAGTATAGCCAAGGATAAATAAGCATAGGTAAGCATAGGTAAACATAGGTAAGTATACCCAATCATACATAGCATAGGCAAGCATCGGTAAGCATAGACAAGCATATCTAAACATAGTTATATAGGCAAGTATAGCCAAAAATAAATAAGCATAGGTAAACATAGGTAAGCATAGAGAAGCATATCTAAACATAGGTAAGCATAGACAAGCATATCTAAGCGTTGGTAAGTATCGACAAGTATATCTAAACATAAGGTAAACACAGGTAAGTATGGCCAAGCATACGTAAGGATAGGTAAGCATAGGTAAACATAGGTAAGCATATACAAGCATACATGTATCTAAGGCTGAGTAATTATAGGGAAGCATACATAAGCATAGGTAGCCATAGGTAAGCATAGACAAGCATATCTAACATAGGTAAGGATATACAAGCATATCTCAGCATGGGTAAGTATAGGGAAGCATACATGAGAATAGGTAAGTATACCCAATCATACGTAAGCATAAACAAGCATAGCCAGGCATACATAAGGATAGGGAAGCCTAGGTAAACATAGATAAGTATAGCCAAGCATGCTTAAGCATGGGTAAGCATAGGTAAACATAAGTCAGCATAGATAAGAATGGATAAGGATAGGTAAGCATATAGGTAAACATAAGTAAGCATAGATAAGAATGGATAAGGAAAGGTAAGCATAGGTAAACATAAGTAATCATAGATAAGAATGGATAAGAATAGGCGGGTGTAACCAAGATTATGTAAGCGTAAATTTGTATGTGGAGCCACTATCGTGTATGGAGCCACTACAACAGACAAAGTAATGTATGGAGCCACTATAATGTACCTGGGAACGAGATTGCCTTCAAACCTAATGTGTGTGCTCAGTGCGGAAAACTCGTACACATATAGTCTCACTCATACTCCAATCTAAAAGTCGCTAATGTTGTTATGGAGTCAACAGATTCACAAAAATTAATGATGGAGAATATAATTATATTAAACTGAGAATATGAAATTTCATGTATTTTTCACAAGATAATGTTAGACACAACTTGTACAATACAGCGTCTTACTAACAAAGATATTTTCAGTCCTACAAAATCATCAGCCTCCTGTAATTGGTTAAGCAGGGTTCGTACTCTTAAGAACTATTCAAATAACTTTCCATGACCTTTTTTACGACTTTTTCCAGTTTTCCATGACCTTAAGTTTAGAGGTCACCTTTGAAAATTGTCAAAATTGTCCTTGTTTTCGAACATATTCTGACATAACTCGCCTGTATATTTTGTCCTTGCCTCGACATCTGCAATAACTTACCTATCAGACACAACTATAATTTTCCATGACTTTCCATGACCGACAATTAAATTCCACGACTTTCCAGGCCTGGAAAAGGAACTACTTAAATTCCACGACTTTCCAGGTTTTCCATGACCTGTACGAACCCTGTTAAGGGTGGTTTTCAGTAGTGATGGAGCCAAAATCGGAGAGCACTTCCGACTTAGTGAAAACTAAACAATGGAGATTTAAGCAGATTTGTAAGGTTGACAGAATCGTAGTCACCAGGATCAGGCCCCAGTTGTTTGAAGGTTGGATAGCGTTACCCACTGTAAAACTCAACTGGTTTTCCTAATGCTTAGCTGCTGGATACTCATTTATTTGGTGGATACCCTGGTGAAAATCTTTCAAGGATCTTCCAATATCTTTCATGATCCTGATAACGATCTTAACAAGGATCCTTAAAGATCCTTTGATTCAGGGTAGCATTATACACCTTCTGAACAACAGAGGCCGCAACCTTTCCATTTATTGTCGCCACAGATTCTTCTTCCAACTCCATCACTTACAGTCTGGTGAAAACTGCATTGTCAGAGTTACAAGAAGACAACTGAAATGGAAGAGTGAACGTATCACAGTGCTTGTTGCCTTGCATTGTGATGGGTTTTATTTATTCTTCCACTTCGGCTCGCAATTCCAGAAATTATGGTTGTCATTATTTTGTTCACCAGAGTTGACGTGACAATCAGTTACTGCTTATGATTCCATGTCTGATGTAACATATCAAACACTTAAAAGAGTGTTTCATCAGATATGCAAACACCAAGAAGCCAGTTGAGAAGGCAGACCAAAGGCTAAGTTTTTTAAAACTAACCTTGAGGTGTTTAGATATCTGATGAAACACTCAACTGTTTGATTTTGCTTCTCAAAGGAATCATTATTTTAGTTAAGAGAATTTTGAATTTAATGTTGCCAAAATTTTGGGCTAATGTAGATGACATATCAAAACTTCCTTCATGGTAGTTGAACTTATGAATTATTAATGACTTTCAGGATTAATTTGAATCATTTAGACTGTTATGCTGTACTGGAACTCTTCTGATTGAAGTCTGACTACACTGCTAGTAAAAAACCAGCCCTTATGGACAACCAGCACAAAGAGAAATGAGGGGAAAGGGTTTTTTAATATGGGAGAGAATGAAGAGGAAAGAACATGAGTGATTATTTTATTACCTTTTTGGTCATTGTTGCAGAATATAAATAAGTTCTTCTCTCTTTGGGTACGATTTTTAATATCTTGTCAACCTTCCAAACAATAAATGCACTTAATTAGTTTTATTGGCTCATTATTGTAATCTAAAAAAATTAATAAAGCTCGAGTCATGTTGGATCTTCGAAATTATAAAGGCGACTTGAATCAATGCAGTTTGTGGGGAGAAGAAGACTTTTCACTAAAAGAAATTATCATAAAACAGGATGTAACATGAATGATGAACTGATGGAAGGAAACACGGTTGAAACAAACACAGTTTATCTTTCCTCTAGCAGTGACAGTGAACTGGCATTAGGGAACTTAAGCTACCATTACACATTGAAACTTTTAGCTGAAACTTGTGCGCAATGGCACCATTGCATATAAGTTTCAATGTGTAAAACGTGTCAATGTGTGTTTTTGCAGAAGTGAAGTGTTATCCCTTTTCATCTGTATTTGTGCTACCACATTAATTTTTTTTATTTGTTCTTCGCTCTTGCGGAGACAATTTGGTCGAAAAATTTGGGCAAAATCCCAGCTCAAAAATACGAGAAGTAGACTTCTGGTTGCCATCCATTGCTCAAACTAAAGCCTCTGTTTATGTTCCCCATTACTGTATTGTAAACAATATTATATTAAAGTAAAGAATGATCATCGCAGTTAATTTTCCAATTTAAGCAATTGGAAAGGAGAAGCCTGAGAAAATCAGGGCTTCAACGGGATTTGAAC
>BLFK01000031.1:548660-558660 GCA_014634185.1 Astreopora myriophthalma
TAATGCTAAATGCTCCACCAAAATGCTAACTCTTCCCGCCTGAACTCACGAGCTCAAGGAGTCATCAAGCATGTTCAAATATAACCAACCGCTGGCCACACCTGGCATCTAGGTGCTCCTTGTTGATAACTGTGTCAAATTGCATTTAACTGCATTACGGTTCAAATTGATATATTACCTCGGTGCTAATTAAATTCATAATTTGAGTTGAAATTAACCAAAACATTAATTACAGTAATTCATTTTGGTAACATGCAGTCATGCAAACATGGCATGATTTAAGGGATCCATCTGCCTGGAGGGTGTTAATTGCATGTGAAGATTATAAAAATACTGGATCATTTTCATTGTAATGAGCAAAATGGCTCCTTGTCTGTGATCACCTTCTTGAAAGTATTCTTTGATGCATACCCCCAGTTACCTGCCAAAATCATTTATTATAACTAATTTTGTTACCACACTGCTCCTAGCTAAAGAAATGTTAAGCAAAACAGCATACCAGTACATGATGTATTGTAACTTTGGATATTTTATTTGCCTTGGACAAGCTACTGCTTAAACTTCACAAGTTTGGATATATATATTTTTTCTATTTTCCAGAAAATTGCCTTGGACAAGTTACTGCTTAAACTTCACAAGATGTATGAAGCTATCGGGCAGGCAACACAGTCAACAATTGACCCGGCAACAAAAGTTGAAAAAATAGAGACAGTAATGGGGAAGTTGGAGTGTAAGTCCTATGGATTGTAAAATCCTTGCAGAATTCTGGTGATTGTTCTCCCTGTTTTTGAAACAGGAGTCAAATCATGATGCTAAATTACAAGTTGGGTAGTCTCTTCTAAAATTAATAGCCACTGAGTTAATTAGATTATACAGTCATGTATACATGTACTAGGGGTTCTTTTTACCCCACACCTATTTACACCTTATTATTAAAAAGGTTGCTAATTAGTGAGTGTATAAAATGGCTCTTGTTGCAGTATTAACTAGATCACCCCAGATGAAGACACTGGGCAAGATGAAATAGTGTCGAAACGTTGGGTCTTGAATTCTCTAACTTTTTATGTTGCATTCATTAATCTTCAAACCAGATTGTTGGATATTGCAGCTTGCAAGTGTGATGTGGTGTGACAAGACATGAGTTTATCCAGAATCACATTTTTGTTAGAGTGATTCACACTTTTTTCACACTTCATTTCACGCTTTATTTCACACTTTATCACACTTCTTGTCACAGGATGGAAAAGTGTGATTTAATGAGAAAATGTGTCATTCAAAGTGTGATTCACACTTCCGGTAAAAGGTCACCATGTCTAATTGTCCCCCTGGTTGCAGTTTGAAGCATAACTTACCGGGCTTGTTTCTAGTTTTGTCATTGCTTCAAAAACTGAAATTCAGCTTCATCCTGTCAGTATTGCATTTGAAGGCCTTTTAGGAATGTAATAAACTTAAGTACTGATGTACGATTGTTAGACAATCTGATCTGTCTCTGTTGTATGATTAGTGGAAGCGGATCAGGGTGCTGGATCAGTAATGGAAAAACAACAGGTGTGTTAAATCTTGATAGTAACCATTTACTAAACATAGTCCAGCCCTCCCTTGTGCAATGCTGTTTAACAGTCTCCCTTCTTCACAAATAAATGAAGGTATCCAGCCAAAAACGTCGTACGGTAAGTAGGTTTTTTCAGTGACTGTTTGGTCATTTTACGAAATCACGGTTAAATTTTGTTTTGTGCATCACACGGTGATTAAGTTATGGAATACCTATCCCAAGTGATGTGAAGAAAATTGTAAAGGAAAAGAAAAAAATTCTGGGCACCAGAGGGGGGGAGGGCACAAGCAAAAGAAAATATGAAAATAGATGGAAGAAGTTTCTTTTTTCAGCCTCGTTTCTTCGCATTGCCCTAATTTTTGGCATATAGCATGGGTAAGTTCACCCCATAATTCTGGTGCAGTTGATTTGGTAGAAATTGGCTGCCATTTTGCAAAACGACCTAAAAGCTTCACAAAATTCACCTACATCATTTTTGTCCAGAGCTCTTCAATGATATTGATAAAGTCTTGTGTCAGGATGCAAAAAAGAACGTGACAATATAGTCTAATGCTTTGGCATTGACTTATCGTTCAAGTACCCACAAAGTACCCATGTAAGATTAAATTAACAACTGCCTCGAGCTGAGTGGAAGGTGGGTGCCCGGGATGTCCAGGGGCCTCCGCTGTGATCAGCCAGCCCCTAGACAGTAAAACGCTCCCAAAAAGAAAAAAAGGGAAGGGAAGCAGAAAAAAATAAGAAAATCGCTAACGCTGAGAACAACCGCTAAAAAACGAAGGCAGCAAAACCAAATGGCCATCCTGAGACCACATGACCTACGTGAGCCTGTGCATCTACGAATGAACCGCTGACCGCTAAGCAAAATATTCCATTGTGGATCTAAAAACCAGCATCTCTTTGTCGTTAACTTGGTTAAATTGCATTTAACCACATTTATAATATAGATAGGATCCTACGCGCGCTCTGATTGGTCAAAACCCATGTTTTATCAGAGTATAAAACATAGAAAAAGCGTGTTTTATTGTTTTTCGCCACATTACCTCTATATCATAAAGCAAATGAAGAAGCCTAAGCCGTCTACATTTCCCTCGTGTTCTCAAATGCCCATCGTGTTTTATCACAGTGTAACACACGGCTTAGGCTTCTTTATTTGTTAAATAATACTATAATTTTAATTTTAATATGTCTATTTTGTAAGCATGACTTACGGCAGTTTATATTGATTAATTTTGTTTGAACTTCTATCAGAGTAAGCATGCTTTAATATCAAAGCAAGCCAGCCGTGTCAGTTTACCGCAGATTGGTAGCCCTGTAACTGGACAGAAAAGTGTCATATCCATGGAAAAATACCCAATCATAATACATGAGCCAACAGCCATCAAGACTGCACGGCAGGTGGGTGACCATTCATTAAATGCTTCCAAATCCTCTGCATTTGCCATTCTCATCAAGCAGATGTCAGTAGTGGGGCCATCTATAGATCCAATTTGACATTTTGGCCTTTTCTTGCCCTGCATCATACGCTTGTAGAGCATCAAAAATCAACTTTTTTTATATGGCCGTGACAACAAACGATTAAAGAAAGTATTTTTGTTTAGTTTCTGTCAACGTACATGTGTTTTGAAAGTCAGAGATGCAGAAGTGCATTAAGAAACGTTGAAGAGATTGAAAAATCGAAATTTGTTTAATTTTGGGTTTGGGGATGCGATTTGAGTCTACAGTTGAACAAAGTCTTTAAAAAGTACAAAATCCTTTTTATCTGGGAGATTTGATTACCCGTACGGGAGACCGGGAGATTCGTTCCGTATCCGAGAGAGTTGGCATGAGTGCACTAGTGATGTACTTCACGTATGTCATACTCTCAGTAATCATCTTATTCTGCTTTCTGTCCCCTCCTGGTCCCAAACGATTGTGAGCGCATGTCACAACAACTGCAAGTAATTCTACACACTACTCAACATATGTCAGTGATTATCTTGATTTAACTGGAGAAAAGTGTGCACCCATGGCATTAGAGCGGTTCCCAAATGACTGTCAAAGGTAATAACGTGATTGATTACGCTTAGTGATTGGCTTAAAAATCTGGCAACAGTTTATCAAGCAATGAGAAGGAAAACCAAAACCAATCGCCATTTTTCCCGCGCTTTGAGCAAGTTACATGGAATTGCTACGAATTTTGATTGGCTCATTGCGCCTTTTGCACCTGCTGTGATTGGTTGGAGTAATTACGCTGGTATTGGATTCAGTGAGTGCGTCGCGATTTTGTTAGACGGACTGTCGATGACTCCTTTAATTTTAACCTGTGCTTCATTCATAGAATCGAAGGAAGTTGTACCCACAACAGTCCTCAGCCTGGTGTGATGATGTAGAAAGTGGCTATAGGATGCCGCAAATTGTCAAAGCAAAATCTACCTCTAAACTTCACAAAACAAAAAGCTTAGTTCAGGTTGGTTTTTAGGCAAGAGTAAAGTCTGGTAGAGGGAGTGTGTAGACACGGAGTATTTTGTGAAGCTTCCCCTAGTTATTTGCGCCAAGACTGTCCCACTCTAAGAACTTTATGGAGTGCTTCTCACCCGTGCCAGCAATGCTAATAAATATCGAGATGATCAGGCATGGTCATTGAACATAAATTATACATTTTGAGCACACATTCCGCTGTGGAGGTTTCGCATAGTAATGATTTATATTAAGATTCAGGTGGGTCTAAATCGCTCTCTTTACTCGTCAATCATGGGGTGCTTTTTTGGGGGACTATTCTGGAATAAGCATAGACGGAATGGTCGGTTTACGGAATAAACAGAACACGGCTTACTCCGAATACACAGAATACGCGTTTTTAGGGATTATTTTGACGCCCAAATCGTGCGCGGCCGCCAAATGTCACTCTTTAGTCGTGTCCAGACTATTCCGAATGCTAGTTCTCAGGTCATCTCTGCAAGAACCATGCCGTTTTCGGAATAAGCGTTTTTTTAGAGAACCTTATTCCTGTTATTCTGTTAATCCTAAACCGGAATAGGAATAGACAGAATAGTCCCAATAAAAGGTGCAAATAAGAAATCTGCCAGACGGAAGTTATTTTTGTTATCGTTATCATCTATAAACAATATCAGCCAAATGGGCTTTATTCACGCGGCGGCCATTTTGACTCCCGAGGGACTGAAAACCTTTGTTTTGTCCACCCGGAACTCGTTCTCAAACTTATCAATAGGGACCTTTAGATTGGAGTACGAGTACTAGTTTTCTGTTCTGAGCACGCGCACTTGGAAAAAATTTGGACCTCGAAACCTAATGCGCGTGCTCAGTACGGAAAACTCGTACTCGTACTCCAATCTAAAGGTCCCTAATTCTAGGCTCGGGGTACGAGTTCTATTGTTCCTAACGAACATGGCCGCCGCGTGAATAAAGCCCATTCTATCAAGAATGCGAGTTTCGATGAGGAAACAAGAACCAATCAGCTTACTGTGGGCCTGATAATGTGTTAACAGCCCGCTCTCAGTCATTTTTGGCCTACTGAGTGCGTGTTTGCAAGAGGCCGGTTTTCAATTTGCCTGTATACAATGTATATTGATAATAATTGTTAATATTTGGAGATAAGGTAGAGATTAAGAAAGAGCATTAACGTAATATGATTTTAAAAGAGAAAATGGGGACATAAATGTCAGTGAGAAAAATTACTACCGCAATTATACCCGTGCTGCAAATGAAATGTACAAGAATTATTTTTGAACGGATGAAATGATATATGAAATGAATCATATATTGAACTGAGGATATGAAATCAAACGAAGCTATGATCCTCGCAGTTATGGACGTAATTTTAGCAATTGCGTAGAGAAGCCTGAAAAAATTCAGGAATTCAATAGGGTTTGAACCCGTGACCTCGCAATGCCGGTGCGACGCTCTAACCAACTGAGCTATGAAGCCTCTGATGTTGGGAGCTGGTCATTTGTGGGTTCAAATGTTCCCGTGATGAATGAATGAACGGATGAAATGATATATGAAATGAATCATATATTGAATTTTTGCAGGCTTCCCTATGCAATTGCTAAAATTGCATCCATAACTGCGAGGATCATAGCTTCATTTAATAATTATTTTTGATGGGAAAAAAAATGTTGTGTCGCGACTTGAAACGATTAGTGAGAACTGTCATTAGTGTTCTCATTGCTCCCTAATAAAGATGATATTTTCTCAAGTTTTGTCATCAAGTATCTTTTATGGACATTTGGCTGCCTCATAGAAGCATGACATATTTCCTTTCAATGCAAATCTAGTTCAGTTCCTTATTTTAATTATCACCTCTTTTCTCTTATCGCTTTCATAGCGTTACTAGTTGATCAAATATTTTACTGGTGTTATGCTTACAATGGATCTCTTTGAAATTGCACGCAGTACGAAATAGACCTCTCTCTTATTTCTAGTTACGTTACAGGCCACTAAAGCAAGAAAGTCCTACAAATCAACTTCAGGTGTCAGAATTGTAAGTTAAACACGTAGCTTTAATTATAATTGAAGGGCTCCAAGCCAAAAACGTCCTACATGTGTTAGCGTGACTTCTTAGGGGAGGTTTGGCTATTTCGCAATTATTTGCGCCACATTTTGCACAGTAAGCGGCGATTAAGTTATGGTATTACCAATGAACGAAACAAGGAAGCCTAAAAAAAAAAAAACATGGGGATCCAGGGCATTGGGTACAAGAGGTTGAAAATATGAAAATCAGATATGTTGAAACCGTTGTTAGCTTCATTTTTCCCAGCTACCCAATGTTTCCCTTAAAGTATGGGAAAGTTCACTCCGTAGTTTCTGTGCAGTTTTTCGCTGGAAATTGTCTGCGATTTGGCAAAATCTCTCCCCCCCCCCAAAAAAAAAAACAAAACAAAATAAAAAACACCCAAAACAGGTGTCACTTTAATGGGATGTTTTTGCCTGGATCTAGCCCGTCGATTGTACTGCCATGTATGTTTCGTATCAATTAACCATCATTTAGTCTGCGTTTTGTATCCTGTGGTATTCAGTTTCCTGACTGTATGTTGAAAAGCCATTTCAGACTAATCCGTTGGTGCATTTCATGGGATTGCTTTACCTTTGCTCGTGTCATTTATTCTTACCCATGTAGCTTTAGGTTCAGCGTATAGCCAAATGATCTTAAATCCTCAGATTTTTCTTTTGGTGATGACAATTTTTAGAGCTCTTGCAAAGAAATCTATATGGAAGGCATCTACAGTCATGAAAATAGTGGCAGCATTGAAAGGTAACTGAAATTGCTTCTAGTTTCAATTTATTCTCCCTATTTTACCGTAATCTGCCTTCCAAGATCTAGAGCTGTGCTAAGAAGAGTGCGAACGTATAAATAATACAATCATGTTATTTTAATCACTTCACAATGATTCTATCTCGTTCCAATAATTTCAAAACCTTAAATTTGGCCATTTCATGTTGTCGTTTAGCAAGGACAGCAAATAAATTTACGTATATGTACAAATATTTTGGCTCATTAAACCTCTTGTTTTGCGGTGCTCTAGTCATGGTTCTTGAAGTTGTTTTTGCTTATAAACTCCCTATCATTGTGGGTAATCGGCATTGCACAAAAAGGTCACGAAAAGGTGGAAGTGTTCAAAGTAAACGACCTAGCCCCAGTTGTTCGTGGATAGCGCAATCGGTTTTCCTAGTGCTTATCGGCTGAATAGTGGTTTATCTGGTGAATAGTGTTATCCACCTTTTGAACAACCGAGGTCAAAACAAGCGCTGCCTTATTCCCAACCCTCCTGTAAGATTTTGCGCTCCATTTTTTTGCTTTTTGTTGTTTATATGAAAACAGTATTCGACAGGGATGACGCTGATGACTGGCTGTCAGATCGTAACCGTCCAAAATTCAAGAGAATCGAGGTACACTGTACACGTCTGTATAGTATCTGCACTGTGGCACTGTGACACATGAGAACCTGCGAGTTATTCAGACTCAAACCGGGGTCAACGCTAACCCTGCTTCGAGCAACTCCGCCTTGATGGGACATGGACAGTTTGGTAGATTGACCTCACTCCGCCCCTGAAGAGACAGGGATCGTGCAGAGGGAGGGGCTGGTGGGGCCTTAGTCCCCCCACTATTGTGCAAAAAAAATAAAGTGATAATTAATTTTCAAGCGTGCCTTCCACCCACAATTATGCTCCCGTGTTCATCTTTAGCCCCCACCCCCCCCCCCCCCCCAAAAAAAAACTAAAAAACTTGCTGCGCAGGCCTTGAGAGACTGGAACTACCCAGGATTTACCGGCAACTCACCGTTAGAAAAGTAGTCTGTCATTTTTCCAAAACCTTTACTATTTCCCATGGGACTTGAAGTTAAGGAATAAGAGACTGAAAAACAACAAGAAATAGCTAACAATTCGATTGGCTTCTTCTTCTTGTTTTTCTAGCAGTTATTCCATTTTTCTGAAACAGTTCTTGTTATCTGGTACTTTATTTTTCATTTCTCAGCGTTTTTCAGTTGTCTGTTCAATTCATAACAGGGTACTCAACTTTTTTGCTTCTAAATTTAAAAGTACTTAAATGCGATTGATATACACCCATTTATTTGTATCGCTCTAGAAAGGATCAATTGTTTTTTATCTATTTATATGGGCACAACCTCTTGTTTTTGTAGACTTTGTTAGGTGAAGGTGGATTGCTGTCAACAAATTCAACAATAGCAGCTGAAGCAGCCAAAGTAAGCAAACTGCAACTAGTATTATAGACACAAGGTTATAGAACAACAACAAAACAAAAAGTTTAACTTAGCCGCAGGCTAGTAACTATATGTGAGTTAAATTTTAATAAAAGAAAAAAAACGAATAGAATAGAAGAGAAACCAGATCTGCTTTATCGATTTGACAACTTGCTTAAATAAAGTACAGTGAATAATGTCTCACTTACTGGAACATTGTTCTGACAGTAAATAATGCTTCCATCAGACAATTAGTAAAATTAAATATGCAAAGATTACCAATTAAGGTGACAAGGTGGAAAGAGGTTCGCATGAGATAAACACTCATGCAATTGCATCTTAGAGGGACCTAGAGTCAAGCACTTGTGTACGCGTAGATTTTCCAATTCCATTCGGGTGCCTGCATGCCTGCATGCCTGGCACTCCAATACGGAGCAGTCGTTCTTTATTGTCAGAAAGACAGAGGTCCAAAAGTGTATAATCAATCTCACTAGTTCCATTCAGTGCGGTTTTCCATAATAAAGCCAAAACGAACTTGAAAGTAATTTCTTTGGCCAATCAGAACGCAGGCAGACAATCAAATGAACCAATCATAACAGAAATTAAAAAACATGCGGCGGGCGCTAAGCGCGGGAAAACGTGTGCAAGTCACAACTGGTTTTGCTTTTGCCTGATTGGATGACAATGCAGTGCAAGATTTTTAAGGCAATCAATAAGCGTGGAAATACGAAACCAAAGAAATCGTGAAATTACTTTGGAAACTGCTGTAGCACACCCGTTGAATTTTGAAGTTTTGGGACGCTTTGGATTAATAATTATTTTTTTAGTATTAAATTGAAGTGCACATGCTTTTTGTTTCCTCTTCAGACCATTGGTCTGTTGAACTGCCGGAAAAAATGTGTTGTAGATACGCTCAGCCGTGTGGTAAGTGTGTTCTTTGTGATAAGTTCTGTTTAAAAGAAATCTCAAAAGTTCGTTATCGTCATAAATGGCATCATTGACATTGTACATGTAGTAATTATTTTAATCCGCTACATGTCTTGGTCAAACGCTGTGATTTAAGTGAAAATACCCTCCAAATGTGTGCAAGTATATCCTTAGGGGGCGAAAAATAAATTAAAGTAGCTTTAAGAATTTAATCCAGACGCGTCTTTAGGGTCAGCTTTACAATCGTCTAGTTGGAGACGTGTAATGTCTTTAAGAAAGTGGAACGTCTTGGTAAGTTAGAGGTTCTATGTTTTGAACTGAGTATTCTCGCTCACTTATCCACGGCAGCCAGTGATAAAGTCCTCGATTCCGGTGTATCATACCGTCACTTAAGATCCAACTCATCTTGTAAGATACATGCCTACGACCATGAAGTAACGATGTGACTTGTTTTCAGATAAAACTACAACGCGATGGGAAAGTGTGTTATGAAGCAAGCAAAGCAATGATATTGTTAGGTTGGTCCTTTCAACGTTTACTTGGCTAATTCCATAAACAGGTTGTTCCCACTGAGCATAAACGACATAAAGCGTCGGTATCGTCTAACCATCTTGAAAAGCTCTTGAATTTCAGCCATCTTGTTAGAAAGCACTCGAAACTCACTCGATTCCTTGAGAGCCGTTGAGTCAGTTTAACATTACGGCTTGAAATTGAAGATATTGTTTTCTCATTTTTTTACAGATTTATTTCAGTGGCTATTTCTGGAAGATGTTAATCATTATCAAATGCCTTTTTGTTTTTTGTTTATTTGTTCTTTTTGTAG
>BLFK01000031.1:563660-583999 GCA_014634185.1 Astreopora myriophthalma
AAAATACGTTCTCACTCCTTTTATGTGGGTTTTTACTGTATCTTCCGTATAGTTGTCTCAAGAGCACTGTTAGAAAATGTTGCAAATATTCCCATTTTGGAATCGTCCCGAAAGAATGTGCCCTTGCATATTTGACCTGGATTGTCCCAAGCACAACAAGCCTCGCATTCAAGAGGTCTGGAAATTGGCGTTTTCTTTGTTAGTGGCACGAACGAATTTTAACTGATCTGGCACGTACAGTTCGTGCTCGAGCACTCTATTCTTGATTTGCATAAATGTGATGTAAAAGGAATATATAAGCAGTTTAAAAGAGGGAAAAGAACAAGATGTCAGATTTTTGCTCAAAACATGTTTTTGTGTTACAATTTGGAACTCAGCTCTTTGATGTCCTTGTCTCCTTTCAGTGCAGAACATGGCGATCAATAAAGTTAACTGTCTTCGTCTTGAATTCTGTCGGTGTACTGCTTCTTTTCTTGAATACGAGGCTATCCTTGCACATTGAAGATTATGGTATTTTTTCGTGAAGGCCAATTTTCGGAGAAAGTCGTTATAATCTTTGCAGACCGTTGCTCTATTCGAGCTGGTACATCGGAGTCTGAAATTTTTGTTTGTTTCACATTTGATCTAGGAGTTGAGAGCTAAAGTTTCTGAAGCACTGTCATCTCTTGATTTGCGACAAAGGGCTGTGCAACTTGTGCTACGGTAAGGGAAGGGCTTAGCCATAATTTTAAATTGACAGCACACGATTTTTTCCTCAGTTTTGGACAATGCTAAAAGAGAGGATGTTGGAATAGTGGACTGATGAGGGCGGAAAACTTAAACCTGTAATTTGTGCACTTGCTGAAACTCTAGTTAGGAGTAGATTGGCGTTTTCGTATTGTTGTAGAACACTTACAAGACAAATCTGTTGCGTCTTAAGTAAGTCAACAGCGTCTGACTCGTTTGTACTAACTTTTGGGGGGTTAAATGTTTAAAGATTTGAAAAAGTCCCGATTAATCTTATCCTGCTTCAATCAATGCGTTCTTTGATACCACTCTATTGACAAATAAACTGAAACGATTTCCCTTAAGATTTTTGCCCTTCAGTGTTGAGTAAGACTTTTCGTGTTAGGCGTACAATTTCGCTTTAAGAAAAGGTGCTTTCAAAGACCGATCTTGAAACTTCAGTTAATTTTTCATGGCGGATTAATGTTAATGGATTTGGGAACAACTGGACCGTGGACTTAAAAAAACCTTCCGCGAGGTAAGTATAGCCTTACCGTACTAACACATCGTCTCATCGCTGTTTGATTAGAAGACTGGAAGATCCCGCGGAGGAAGTTCGAGCACGTGCAGTGATTTCATTGGTAGGTAGAAAGAAAACTATACCAGCCGTTGTTATAAATTTGCAAGACGGCTTAACTTTGTGCCCATAACAGTGCTGCAATAATTTCCCCTCTTTTTGCTTTTGAACTCGAGCTTACCTCGCGTTGCTTCTTTGCACCCATCTGCGTAAATGGACATCGCTAAACAATACTGCAGGATATGGAAGTCATAGTGCAGCGTCGTTTCAGTCTCCCTGTGAGATAAGTCAATTCAAGCTTCTAGGACAAGAAGAAATTCTTCCCAGAACTTTTAACCCGAAATAAAAAGTTGAAATTTTTTAACATGTGCCATCTTTTCCGCATTTTTGTTTGCATTCTGAACGTAACGATATTGCTTTTTGTGGTTAACAGGCTACTCTCGGAATGAAGGGGGTGAAAGAAATGAAAGCCTTGCTGGACATATTAGAACTGGACTCCAGTGTCTACGTCAGAATACAGGTAAACTTAGTTGGTTTTCAATCCAAAAGGTTCCTGGCAATGTTCATAAAGACAACGACATTCCCACACAGAAAACTACAATGACACTACACACCTCGTTGTACAGCACGTGGAAAGAGCTGCTGAGTAGCTTTCACTTAAATGGTCACCATTTAGGATTTCATCCACAGACTTAAGTAACATATCAAACACGAAAAAGAGTGTTTTCATCAGATATCCAAACACCGAGAAGAGAGTTGAAAAACGAGGGCGAAGGGCCAGCTTTTCAAGCAAATTCGAGGCGTTGAGAGAGAGGATGAAACACTCTTTTTCGTGTCTGATATTGCTTCTCAAAGGAATCAGCATTTTAAGAGAAATTTGAGTTTAAAGTTGCCGACATTTTATGCTAATTAAGATCGCATATCCAAACTCCCATTACGGTTGTGATTTCTTTTGTTTGGGGTATGGAAAAAGTAAAAGTAAAAGTATGGTAAATGGAAAGAATGAGACCAAATGAACGTAACAGGGTTAAGAAAGTTGGCTGTTTGCAAAATGTGGTGGAGTGAATTCGGGACCACCCAAAACAACTTCAGTTGATGGTCAGAGCAGGATTTGAACTCGCGGAACATCCGCTAACGCTTGCAAATCCAGCAGCCTGACCTCTAAACCACGCTGCCGCCTTAAGAGTGACAGTCACTATCCGTCTGTGACTCCTTAGGTTGTAAGAGCGTTCTCGAGCATGGAGTGGAACGATCCAAGAATTCTTCGAAGTCTAAGAGAACGAGAGAAAGGCGAAGGAACTTTAGCAAAGTATGTTTTTTCTTATTTAGCCTGTGTCTGTTAACGCCTGAAAATAACCTAGATTTGTGGTGTTCGTGGCGAGACAAGTAGTTCTGCAGTGGGAATCGATTTAAGGTGGTACCTCCAATAACTGACCCTGTCCAATGAAAATACCCCTTTAAATGCTCACACTGTTGTCTTCTTAAGAATTGTTGGTACTTTCCGAGACGAGTAAGGGAATACTCCTTTTGTTCAAAATGCATGTGGGCACATATTATGTGGTAATGAAAAAGTGAAGAGGTTTTAGTTTGTTGTCCACTGTCCGATCGAAATACTTTTCGTTCTTTTATCGAAGCACTCGTGTTAATTCATGGCTGGCCTGGCATACCAGAATTCTTCAACAGAGTATAAGCCACGCATCAAAGAAAAGAGAGGGCGTACAATTCGGAAGCTCGTAGAATGGTAGTTATTGCGCGTCTATTGCTATTTCCACCGGAATGGTAACACTACGTTTTTGATGGAAAGTGTGCAAATGGATTGTTTTGGTAATCTATTCCAGCTGTAAGGAAAGTATAATACAGAATGATGTTTGTACGGACTTGTAGTTTTGAGATTTAATTCAGGTCTTCCCGGGCTCGGTCTTCGGTCAGGTCTTCCCGGGCCTGTTTCGATGTATATCTAAACTCAGGTCGCTTTTAAATGGCCGTCTTATGCTCTCTTTTAGGGAAGCAAGAAAGACTCTTGCATATCTTGCGAGGTAAGTACTTCCTTTTGTATTGATTTTAAGAGTAATGGCATCGAGAAAATGCACCTATCACGTTAACCTTGGCCCGAAGCCATGCTTTTCAAATTAGAGGGGAATTTTGTTTGCTCTACGTAATGCCAAAACCAATAGGCCATTTCCGAGTTGCCGTTGGCCTCTGGTTAAAACCGAGTCTTGGTGCTAAAGCATTCAAATGATAATGAGTTTGATTTGCATGAATAATACCGAACTCATTTCCATTTGAATAGTTGTGCACCAAGGTTCGCTTTCAACCACGGGCAAACAGCAACTCGGAAATTGGCAATCCCTTTTCGTGGCCTACGTTTGGCAGCGTCACCAACCTCGGACCCAGGCTTTTTTTTTCCCTTGCTGGTGGAGACCGCATGGTTACACATGGCTGCGAGGTTACATCAGTACAGCATGCAAGGAGGGTGGATAAGTTTTTGGCGTTAATAATCTTACAACTCCACCGCCCCTCCCTCTAAGTGGCCTTTGAAACCACCCAGAATTTGAACCACGCGTCCCGAATAGGCCTTAATAATTTTGATTCGTGATATTCGTCTGTAAATATCCGATTCGATTTCGTTTCAGATTTCCAACAACCAAGTAACGCGAGGTTCGCTGACCAGTCTCGTCCCAGGCCTTTTAACTGTCATAACAGTTCAACCTTGACCGGGATGAAGAACATTTGGACTTTCGTTAGAACGTTGTGTTGAAACTTTTTTTAGCTTTGTTGCTGATTTTTGCATTCATGTATTATATTGTCGTTGTAAATTTGTAAATATTAAACAAAAAGCAGTCGACTTTATGACAATAAATGTACTTTGCTAAGAGGATTAAACAGGATCTAATTCTGTGTATGGATTTTGTTTTGTTTTTTTGTTTTTTTGCAGTTGAAGCAGAGCTTTGTATATTCTTCTCAGGTGATGCCAGTGTTAAATTTGTCGTCTTACTTCAAGTTTGTCGTCTTACTTCAAGTTTCTTGTTGATCGTGACGTCAAATTTTCTGTGTTTACAGTGCACACATATCTTCAGCTGTTGGAAAATTCAACAAGGTATAAACAGTCGAGGAAAACGAAGGAAACAATACGCCTGAAGGCGTTCACTCGCAGGGACCGCGCTGAGGAAGGGGCTGGGGAGGCTTTAGCCACAAAAAAAATGGCCACTGCATCGGTAAAAAGGTCTATTGGCTCGACAAACGAATTTAATGACCAAAGCATTACAGTTGCTACTACAAAACGCCATCGAAATCTGAATTTCAAAGCAAGAGCGAGAATTCCTCTTGCTTCTGGTTTTCTTTTGACAGGATGTTCTCATGGCAAAGCCTTAGGCAGCGGAGAAAAATGAGCCTCGGCTAACTCCTGCTGGTCCCAAGTTGTGTAATCCTTGTCGTGTTTTGTCAGTTCCAGGCGATGCTCCACAAAGTGGAACTCTGGCAACTTGACAGGTTTCTTTGCCCTGTAAATAGAACAACGTTTGGTCGGATCAATAAAAGTCTCAGGGTATAAGCAAACATGGAAACTGCATGTTGTCATCAATGAACTCTATATGATGATATATAGAACTTTAAATACGCTTGATATGATACTCTTGACGCGGCATATTCAAATGAGAATTGAGCATTTTAGATATTTGACCGCTTAGTTCTTCCAGCTGAAGCGTCTTATGTTTAAAGCAATTTGTACAGGAGTCGACAACTTTCAATACGATATGCAATATTTAGAAGTTCGCCATAATAGGTCATAATAGCCTGATAGAGAACGTCGACTTTCTGAAGGTAATAGGAAGCAGTTGTAAACTTGCCGGGTTGCGGTCTCAGCATTACCTGTGTTATTAACGAGTTCTAGGCATGTTCATTTTCATCATCCCCAGTAAAGAAAGAAATGATGATAAAAGTGATGATGATGATCGACTTACTTGTAAGTAGTCTTGAAATCAACTCGGTGATGACCGCCTCCTTCCAGCTTCAAGACCAATGGAGTGTCACCTTTCAGCATCCCGTCCCGGACATACAGTGTCTCCACAGACGGCTCCCACCCTGCAATCGTCTTTTGCATAACAGGGCCAAGGGGAGGAAGGTTCACGCCGTGAAATTTCACATCATAGATGAAACAGTTTTCTTGCAAGTTTATGCTGTTAGGAATAACGACATGAGAAAATTGTCTCAATAAGTAGGAACTTAATTTAGTTTCTTGTAGTTTTGAGATTGGATGGTACCTCGCTTATTAAGAGAACAAGAACGCAGTGACATTGGCCGAAGACCCGCCAGAATTGAAAAGGGGCAGTGGAGTGAAGATAGCAAGACTATTGTAGCTGGCGAGAATGATCATACTTTCACCGCTATTCGGTTCGTTCGAAAACTTGCATATCACATACTACGACTGGCCTGCCTGTGCTTGTTCAAGTTGTCCACGGCCCCTAAAGTTTTGTTTTGAGAATAACGCAAGACAATTCACTGGGTGGTGCTCACAACTTGAAAAACAGCGTGTGTAGAATGAATATTTCCAGCAATGTTGGTCAATTGTCAGCGTACGTTAAAGCCAGATAAGGGTTGTGCGCGGGGTAAGACAGTTTTTTTTTTCATGTACTTCTTACCTGGAATGATTGCTGGCAGTGCATACGCCTCCATCTTCAAAAATCATACTCCTCTCCCAAGACATGCCTTCGGGGAAAGACTGCTTGTGGTAGTCAGGGATGTCCGCGGGATACTTGTTAAACGGTTTGCTTCCGTACATGTGGCTAGGAGTCAGAATGTGAACGGAAAACGGCAGAGGCGCACCTTTGGTGACCGTCATTTTCATATGCTGCAATCCTCTACATCAAGAAAGAGACTTGACATCAGTGTATCAGGTTTTTGTAATCCAGCCGGTCTATTATGTGTATTTTTGATAAGCAGACGACGAGGTTAGAATAAATCACAGAGTCCTTCCTGTTCTATCAAATCACTGGACATTTAATGCCGCCAAAGAAAAGATCAAACCAGCACAAAGAAATTGTTCTTTGTTTTCGGCTACTAAGTTTCATTCCTGGGGCAAATGTCTACAACTAAAATCTTTGTGTTAAAGAAGTATCAAGAATTTGGGGCTTTTTACGAGTTAAGGGTCAACGCCAGGTTTTAACGGAATATGAAAAAGTGCGTACAAGACTACAACGGATTTGCGTTCGAAACTTGCCGTGCACGGTTTTTTTCTCAGTCATCTACTGCGCCACTGAAAATATTCTACTAAAACTGAGGGAGCCTGACCGAAAGAGTTTAAAGACTTCAGATCTGTAGTACGTAACACGTCACAGAACTCACAGGGAAGAGGACACCAAAAGCGTCCTACTTTGTAAAAGGGCCGACCTAAAAGCGTCCTACCAAAAGAAATATTTCATAGCGAAAAGGAAACCAAAAGCGTCCTTCTCTTGATAGACAGCGTAACAATCCTTGACATCATAAACTTTAATTACAAAGATGAAGCAGTTGACTCACTCGTAAGGTTTGCCTTCTCCTTTACCCTCAATAGTAAAGTCATGTCCGTTAACAGTGCCCTCCAAGTGCAACTTGGTCTTCATTACTTCTTTAATCACACTCTGTTGAATTGCCGAAATAGATAAGAAACGCAGTTGCAAGTAAAAGTTACATCACTTTGCCTGGTTGGAAATTTGTTGATCACAAAAGTGCTAACAGTCCTAACAGAATTCACCGTAAATAAAGGAAAGAAATTAATGTCATAAGGAGAGGATTGGGAGAGTAAAGAGTTTTTCAATCTGCGCTACATACCATGATGCCGGAGGATTTTGAGTTAAGCAGCTCTTGAACTCTTGCTGTTCTAAACAGGTTGCCTGATTGAAGGTCACCCTGGTGAATGAGACTTGTCTTTTGTGAGTCTGTGAGCGTCCTTTTATAAAGCAGAGTGCCACACCCACTGATGTCTTTACAGAGTAGCTAAACTTACTTTGCGAAAAATGGAAGTGGCTTAAAAATTATGTAAGCGTTATGCGTGAGACCTGACTGTCAAAGGAAGTGGTGTTCCGTAACAACTACAGTTGTAAAAAAGCATGGCTTCGGTTCCAGTTGAGCTATTTCACGCGTGACCAGTACTTTTAAAATTAATGTTGAAATCGAATAATCAAATCTGCGTGCCGGTTCCATTCTCATCAATTTTCACTAGCTGCGAGGATCACAGCTTCACTTGATTTCATATCCGCAGTTTAATATACGATTCATTTCATATATCATTTCATCCGTTAATTCATTCATCACGGGAACATTTGAACCCACAAATGACCAGCTCCCAACTGACATCAGTGACTTCATGGTCCAGTTGGTTAGAGCGTCGCACTGGCATCGCGAGGTTACGGGTTCGAACCCCGTTGAAGTCCTGAATTTTTCAGCCTTCTCTACGCAATTGCTTAAATTGCGTTCATAAGTGCGACGATCATGGCTTCACTTAATTTTCACTAGATTCAGAATTCCTGTGGATATTTCCGTCTTTCCGTCTTTCCGTCTTATCTCCGGCGAAAACATAAGGCCATGAAATTCGTTTCATGCAAAATTATACACGGCATTTGAAAAGAACTTTACTTTGAGCTTCATACAATTTGTTTTAGAAAAATTCAAACTCGTGATGATCGTCTCACGCGTAATGAATGAGTTTGGATGGTTAACCAAGTGAAGCGAGGGAGGAGACTCGACTATCTGAGGAAGCCGGGTATTGTGTAACAACGACTGTTGCGAATCTGATTTAACCAACCAAGAAGCTAAAAGGCTTCCAACTTTTCAATGAAAGAGTAAAAAGGACATGCCTTGTTTTATTTTGTCCTTTCGTGCCCCTTCACTGTTTTGGGAGTTTATTCAACACACCGTAGTATCCTTCAAGGTTTGCTTACTTAACCTTTACTGTGATTTCTTTCCGGCTTTTCTTTTTTTGACATTTCCGAAATATTGGAACTGTTTTTGACACTACTTTTGGTCCAAATTAGCCAAATTTAAATGAAAGTTAATGTTCCGTTACCGCGGACAAATTATTACAAACCGTTTCAGCTACAGCGGTGCTATCGTCTGGAACAGCTTAAGCCCCGGCAAAACTATCGAACAAAGTCCGATCCAACATCCAACATTGTTGGTTGTGAATGTTGAGATAGTGGCAAAACACTGTCCAACATTGCCAGACGACACAATTTACCGGTCAGCAAGTTGGCGCTAAATTTGAAAAGATCGCGCTAACACGCAAACGACTGAAAAGCGCTTGTAGCGTTTATGGTTCTCGAGCTGTTAGAGGACCCAAATGACCGTGTCAAACGATTGAAAACTAGGGAATGGCTAAAAGAACGAGCCCAAAAGGATATCTTCCAAACCGTTATACAGTTATCGCGACGGGATACGGCGCTGCATTTAAGGAGATGCTGCAAATAAGGCTGCAAATAAGGCCATAACACCGATAAAGGTCAAAACGGAACGACTAAGATGCCCCAGCAATGGCAATAAACAAGGGGCATTTGCACGCGGGGGGTAAATTCAAACACGCCGACGGTACAAGCCAGCAATTTTCACGACCCCAATCAAAAGCTAGGCGGAATCAACACCCAAACTGCCAGGTTTAAAAAGTAACGAATAGAACCTGGGCACTTTATAATTCACGGAATCGGCAAAAAAACGACAGTAAAGGCCCCCAAATTGACTCAGAGACTTGAAAACGTGACGGAATCTTTGACTGTCCAATCATCAAAATCAACAATCCTGCTCAAATAGTCAGCGACTTCATTCTCAGATCGGGGAATCCACTGAATATCAATCATGATGTCGTATGCTCTAGAGAATGTGAAGATATCAAAAGCAAGTTTATAGAGGTGGACCCGACTTAACAATAACAGCAACACCCTGGTTATTCGAGAACCACTTAACACGTTTGTTCTCAAGGAACTGGGAAAAACTCTCAGTATAATGCGTGTTTGACTGACATCAGCTCTCTTCGTGTAGAACTCTGTTGAACCTCAATAGCATCCCGGTTCTTCTGCGAAATTAGTCTATCATTCCAACTGATCGCAAAAGCCGCACAGCACACACAAGTGGCGTCCGAGTAAACAACTCGGAAGCCGAGTAACTCAGTATAGCGGATATGTACATAAGAGCTCTAAACTAAAGTTTTAAAAGGTCAGGCTAGTAAGAAAGTAAGTAAGTGATTCTGCTTGCCTTAAAGATTCAGGAAGACTATTCCACAGAACAGCACCACTGTAGCGAAAACTATTACGGAGATAATTAGTGCGTGGCTGTGGAATAATTGATTTATTTAGTCTCGAAAAGTGCATGAAGTGGTATTGGATCGAGCAATAAATTTCGAGCTTAGGTACTCAGGAGCAAGGCCATTAAGGGATTTCAAAACCAATAAGGCTTTTTGAATATCACGCTGAGTACTGAGATTTTTCCAATTTAAATTTTGAAACAGCTGCAATACGTCTGCGTCATAGCTTAAGAAAGTTTGGGTTCGTGCTGCACGATTTTGGAGTTTTTGAAGTTTGTCTGCTAGTTTTATGCCACGGCTTCCCCAAACAACATTGCAATAGTCGAAATGCGGCTGAATCAAGGCTTTGTAGATAAGATGCAATGTTGCTGGGCGAACAAATTGCCTGACCCGTTTGATAGCTGCAATACCAGAGGCAATTTTTTTAGCCAGCTTCTCGATATGACTGCCCCAGCTAAGGTTTGCGTCAATGAGTACATATGGAGATTTTGACGTTGATACCTGGTTTACCGGAGTACGTAACATTGATGCTCAGAACGGGAGAGGCAGTTAGGGTGTTTAGCTTTTGTCTCGAGCCGATTAGCATAAACTCAGTCTTAGTCACGTTAAGTGTGAGCTTGTTAGCGATCAGCCATTTGCTGATATTTAGCAAGTCTTCATTCAAACAGAATGATATTTACATCTTTATCAGCGTAGGTAAGATGCGTGTCATCGGCATACATTCTAGGATAAGAATTAGTTAAGCAATTGGGCAAGTCGTTTATCTATAGCAAAAACAATAGAGGACCCAGTATGGTCCCTTGAGGGATACCACATTTAAGAGAGCAGGTTTGGAAAGTGAACCACTAACAGAACATATTTGAGTTCGGTTTTCTAAGTATGATTTAAACCAATTGTAAGCATTTTCTTGGGTACTTAATTTAGACAGTAATATCGTGTGGTCTACTGTATCAAAGGCAGGCCTTTAAACTGATCCAGAAATACTACAGCATTAACGTTTCCACGATCAATATCAAAAGCCCAGCTATCGGTCGCCTCTAGTAGAGCAGTGACCGTAGAATGGATAGAGCGAAATCCAGATTGACTTTTTGAAATAATGCTATGTTCTGATAGGTATGCGTACAATTGATCGTATGTTATTCTTTCGAATACCTTGACCACCACAGAGATACCAGAAATGGGACGGTAATTGTTCATATCACTCGAACTTCCCTGTTTGATTAAAGGAGTAACTTTAGCACACTTCCAGTCATCTGGGAATATGCCTGCAGTCAAAGAACAATTAAAGATCTTGCAAATGGAAATGCAAATTAAATCAGCACATTCACGAATTAGTCTCGCAGATATTTTTATCTAGACCAGTTGCTTTTGATTTGCTAAGTTTATTCGATAGAGAAATACTTGACTGCTATTTGTCGGAATAAAACAGAATCTTTGGTCAGTAATGTTAAGATATTCAAGACAACTTTTGTCGCTGTTAGCTTCCGACGGTATATCATTAGCAAGTTTAGGACCAATTGTGGAAAAATGTTCATTAAACGCATTTGCCAAGTCGGTAGTTTTGTTTATAGAAACACCGTTTACAATGAGTTCTTTAATAGAGGAGGTGTTACTTTTGCGAGATGTTAGTTCGTTTATAGTTTGCCAGGTGCGTCGAGTCAAAATGATTGTTTGTAATAACATTCCTTTGCGATCTTGATGTTACTGTAAACTTTGTTGCGCAGTCATTTAAATTCACTCCAATCCTGTGGGTTCTTTGAACGTATTGCTTTCAACTTCAAGAGGTCTCGTTCATGCATACGTTTTTTCAACTCTGAAGTAATCGATAGGGATCCTTGTGAACGGACCCGCTTTGTTCGTAAAGGAGCGTGAGTGTTAACAACATTTAAGAACTTAATTTTCCACTCACGCCACGTGTCATTTGGGTCTTGAAAATTGTCCAAGACATCCCAGTTTTGAGAAGCAATGTCGCTGCGAAAATGGTCACCACTGAAATTTTTAAAACTTCTGTAGTCAATAGTATTGTGTCTTTTGGAAACGGCTCCAATCGACAGCTTTCGATAAGCAAGAACGAGACTATGATCGCTGATGCTGACATGAAATACTCCAAAGCAGACTACTTTATCGGGATAGTTTGTATATATCAGATCTATTAAAGTAGATGTATGAGTGACGCGCATAGGCTCGTTTATCAGCTGGTGAAGGCCATATAGGTCAGTGATGTCCGACAACAAGCGGGAATTAATGTCAGACATTGAAGCCACGTTACAATTTCATATCTCCCATTAAATAAAATTCAGTTCGACATTTTCGGAATCAAGACGTCCAATAAGATTTTCTAGAGATGAGAATACTTCATTGGGAGAGTTAGGTGGCCTGTACCACGTGACAATAACAAAAGGTTTTGAATTCGGTTTTCTAGAAATTTTCTAGATTATTTATATTTAGATCTGTGCGTACAGAATACTTAATGGCGGTTTTGATATAGAAGCAAACACCCCCGCCATTTCTATTTCTGTCGCGTATCCGGGTATATAGATTTCAGAATTCAGTATACCTCCATCTAGTCTCTAGGCTATTATCCTCTTGTCCTTGTAAATCGTGGAAGAGCATGAAACTCAATTAAATTTATACCACATAACTTAAGGACGTTCCAGGCTCAGAACATAAAAAGAATCGTTTCATTACTGTGAAACAAATGTGACCAAAGCCAGGTTTGGACAGTGAATCCACGACAAATTGACTCCAAAAAGAAATTTATGACCAAAGGATTAGAGTTAAGGTTACAATAATTCGATCAGTTTACCGTTTATCTCGCTCCTCATTACAGACAATCCACTACAAATGATACGGCGGCCATCTTGAACAGTATTATTCTGAGAAAGATAAAGTGGGATGCTCAGGGGTAATTGCACACATCACGCGCGGCGAATTTGGTTTATGTTTTAAAATTCTCAAACCACCTTGCCTTTTACATCCTTTGGTTGACACCATCTAATTTATCTCAGACGAAAGAAGAAGAAATTAATCCGGTTCGAAAATTTGTGAACAAAAATCAAATTTATACCCGCGACAAGTAAGCATCCCCCCCCACCCCGCCCCTGGATATCCCATAATATCTTTTTCTGAACAATAGCATTCAAGATGGCCGCCGTATCGGTGAAAAGGTCTATTGGCTCAACGAACTAATTTCATGAGCAAAGCTTTACAGTTGCCACTACAAAACGTTATCGAACTGAATTTCAAAACAAAAAAAGTGAGAATTCCTCTGGCGTCTGGTTTCCTTTGACAGGACATTCTCATGGCAAAGCCTTAGGCAGCGGAGAAAAATGAGCCTCGGCTAACTCCTGCTGCTCCCAAGTTGTGTAATACTTGTCGTGTTTTGTCAGCTCCAGGCGATGCTCCACGAAGTGGAACTCTGGCAACTTGACAGGTTTCTTTGCCCTGTAAATAGAACAAAGTTTGGTCGGATCAATAAAAGTCTCAGGGTAAGCAAACATGGAAACTGCATGTCGTTATCAATGAACTCCATATAACGATATTGACAACTTAATAAATACGCTTGATATGATACTCTTGACGCGGCATATTCAAATGAGAATTGAGCATTTTAGATATTTGACCGCTTAGTTCTTCCAGCTGAAGCGTCTTATGTTTAAAGCAATTTGTACAGGAGTCGTTAACTTTCCATACGATATGCAATATTTAGAAGTTCGCCATAATAGGTCATAATAGCCTGATAGAGACCGTCGACTTTCCGAAGGTAATAGGAAGCAGTTGTAAACTTGCCGGGTTGCGGTCTCAGTATTACCTGTGTTATTAACGAGTTCTAGGCATGTTCATTTTCATCATCCCCAGTAAAGAAAGAAATGATGATAAAAGTGATGATGATCGACTTACTTGTAAGTAGTCTTGAAATCAACTCGGTGATGACCGCCTCCTTCCAGCTTCAAGACCAATGGAGTGTCACCTTTCAGCATCCCGTCCCGGACATACAGTGTCTCCACAGACGGCTCCCACCCTGCAATCGTCTTTTGCATAACAGGGCCAAGGGGAGGAAGGTTTACGCCGTGAAATTTCACATCATAGATGAAACAGTTTTCTTGCAAGTTTATGCTGTTAGGAATAACGACATGAGAAAATTGTCTCAATAAGTAGGAACTTAATTTAGTTTCTTGTAGTTTTGAGATTGGATGGTACCTCGCTTATTAAGAGAACAAGAACGCAGTGACATTGGCCGAAGACCCGCCAGAATTGAAAAGGGGCAGTGGAGTGAAGATAGCAAGACTATTGTAGCTGGCGAGAATGATCATACTTTCACCGCTATTCGGTTCGTTCGAAAACTTGCATATCACATACTACGACTGGCCTGCCTGTGCTTGTTCAAGTTGTCCACGGCCCCTAAAGTTTTGTTTTGAGAATAACGCAAGACAATTCACTGGGTGGTGCTCACAACTTGAAAAACAGCGTGTGTAGAATGAATATTTCCAGCAATGTTGGTCAATTGTCAGCGTACGTTAAAGCCAGATAAGGGTTGTGCGCGGGGTAAGACAGTTTTTTTTTTCATGTACTTCTTACCTGGAATGATTGCTGGCAGTGCATACGCCTCCATCTTCAAAAATCATACTCCTCTCCCAAGACATGCCTTCGGGGAAAGACTGCTTGTGGTAGTCAGGGATGTCCGCGGGATACTTGTTAAACGGTTTGCTTCCGTACATGTGGCTAGGAGTCAGAATGTGAACGGAAAACGGCAGAGGCGCACCTTTGGTGACCGTCATTTTCATATGCTGCAATCCTCTACATCAAGAAAGAGACTTGACATCAGTGTATCAGGTTTTTGTAATCCAGCCGGTCTATTATGTGTATTTTTGATAAGCAGACGACGAGGTTAGAATAAATCACAGAGTCCTTCCTGTTCTATCAAATCACTGGACATTTAATGCCGCCAAAGAAAAGATCAAACCAGCACAAAGAAATTGTTCTTTGTTTTCGGCTACTAAGTTTCATTCCTGGGGCAAATGTCTACAACTAAAATCTTTGTGTTAAAGAAGTATCAAGAATTTGGGGCTTTTTACGAGTTAAGGGTCAACGCCAGGTTTTAACGGAATATGAAAAAGTGCGTACAAGACTACAACGGATTTGCGTTCGAAACTTGCCGTGCACGGTTTTTTTCTCAGTCATCTACTGCGCCACTGAAAATATTCTACTAAAACTGAGGGAGCCTGACCGAAAGAGTTTAAAGACTTCAGATCTGTAGTACGTAACACGTCACAGAACTCACAGGGAAGAGGACACCAAAAGCGTCCTACTTTGTAAAAGGGCCGACCTAAAAGCGTCCTACCAAAAGAAATATTTCATAGCGAAAAGGAAACCAAAAGCGTCCTTCTCTTGATAGACAGCGTAACAATCCTTGACATCATAAACTTTAATTACAAAGATGAAGCAGTTGACTCACTCGTAAGGTTTGCCTTCTCCTTTACCCTCAATAGTAAAGTCATGTCCGTTAACAGTGCCCTCCAAGTGCAACTTGGTCTTCATTACTTCTTTAATCACACTCTGTTGAATTGCCGAAATAGATAAGAAACGCAGTTGCAAGTAAAAGTTACATCACTTTGCCTGGTTGGAAATTTGTTGATCACAAAAGTGCTAACAGTCCTAACAGAATTCACCGTAAATAAAGGAAAGAAATTAATGTCATAAGGAGAGGATTGGGAGAGTAAAGAGTTTTTCAATCTGCGCTACATACCATGATGCCGGAGGATTTTGAGTTAAGCAGCTCTTGAACTCTTGCTGTTCTAAACAGGTTGCCTGATTGAAGGTCACCCTGGTGAATGAGACTTGTCTTTTGTGAGTCTGTGAGCGTCCTTTTATAAAGCAGAGTGCCACACCCACTGATGTCTTTACAGAGTAGCTAAACTTACTTTGCGAAAAATGGAAGTGGCTTAAAAATTATGTAAGCGTTATGCGTGAGACCTGACTGTCAAAGGAAGTGGTGTTCCGTAACAACTACAGTTGTAAAAAAGCATGGCTTCGGTTCCAGTTGAGCTATTTCACGCGTGACCAGTACTTTTAAAATTAATGTTGAAATCGAATAATCAAATCTGCGTGCCGGTTCCATTCTCATCAATTTTCACTAGCTGCGAGGATCACAGCTTCACTTGATTTCATATCCGCAGTTTAATATACGATTCATTTCATATATCATTTCATCCGTTAATTCATTCATCACGGGAACATTTGAACCCACAAATGACCAGCTCCCAACTGACATCAGTGACTTCATGGTCCAGTTGGTTAGAGCGTCGCACTGGCATCGCGAGGTTACGGGTTCGAACCCCGTTGAAGTCCTGAATTTTTCAGCCTTCTCTACGCAATTGCTTAAATTGCGTTCATAAGTGCGACGATCATGGCTTCACTTAATTTTCACTAGATTCAGAATTCCTGTGGATATTTCCGTCTTTCCGTCTTTCCGTCTTATCTCCGGCGAAAACATAAGGCCATGAAATTCGTTTCATGCAAAATTATACACGGCATTTGAAAAGAACTTTACTTTGAGCTTCATACAATTTGTTTTAGAAAAATTCAAACTCGTGATGATCGTCTCACGCGTAATGAATGAGTTTGGATGGTTAACCAAGTGAAGCGAGGGAGGAGACTCGACTATCTGAGGAAGCCGGGTATTGTGTAACAACGACTGTTGCGAATCTGATTTAACCAACCAAGAAGCTAAAAGGCTTCCAACTTTTCAATGAAAGAGTAAAAAGGACATGCCTTGTTTTATTTTGTCCTTTCGTGCCCCTTCACTGTTTTGGGAGTTTATTCAACACACCGTAGTATCCTTCAAGGTTTGCTTACTTAACCTTTACTGTGATTTCTTTCCGGCTTTTCTTTTTTTGACATTTCCGAAATATTGGAACTGTTTTTGACACTACTTTTGGTCCAAATTAGCCAAATTTAAATGAAAGTTAATGTTCCGTTACCGCGGACAAATTATTACAAACCGTTTCAGCTACAGCGGTGCTATCGTCTGGAACAGCTTAAGCCCCGGCAAAACTATCGAACAAAGTCCGATCCAACATCCAACATTGTTGGTTGTGAATGTTGAGATAGTGGCAAAACACTGTCCAACATTGCCAGACGACACAATTTACCGGTCAGCAAGTTGGCGCTAAATTTGAAAAGATCGCGCTAACACGCAAACGACTGAAAAGCGCTTGTAGCGTTTATGGTTCTCGAGCTGTTAGAGGACCCAAATGACCGTGTCAAACGATTGAAAACTAGGGAATGGCTAAAAGAACGAGCCCAAAAGGATATCTTCCAAACCGTTATACAGTTATCGCGACGGGATACGGCGCTGCATTTAAGGAGATGCTGCAAATAAGGCTGCAAATAAGGCCATAACACCGATAAAGGTCAAAACGGAACGACTAAGATGCCCCAGCAATGGCAATAAACAAGGGGCATTTGCACGCGGGGGGTAAATTCAAACACGCCGACGGTACAAGCCAGCAATTTTCACGACCCCAATCAAAAGCTAGGCGGAATCAACACCCAAACTGCCAGGTTTAAAAAGTAACGAATAGAACCTGGGCACTTTATAATTCACGGAATCGGCAAAAAAACGACAGTAAAGGCCCCCAAATTGACTCAGAGACTTGAAAACGTGACGGAATCTTTGACTGTCCAATCATCAAAATCAACAATCCTGCTCAAATAGTCAGCGACTTCATTCTCAGATCGGGGAATCCACTGAATATCAATCATGATGTCGTATGCTCTAGAGAATGTGAAGATATCAAAAGCAAGTTTATAGAGGTGGACCCGACTTAACAATAACAGCAACACCCTGGTTATTCGAGAACCACTTAACACGTTTGTTCTCAAGGAACTGGGAAAAACTCTCAGTATAATGCGTGTTTGACTGACATCAGCTCTCTTCGTGTAGAACTCTGTTGAACCTCAATAGCATCCCGGTTCTTCTGCGAAATTAGTCTATCATTCCAACTGATCGCAAAAGCCGCACAGCACACACAAGTGGCGTCCGAGTAAACAACTCGGAAGCCGAGTAACTCAGTATAGCGGATATGTACATAAGAGCTCTAAACTAAAGTTTTAAAAGGTCAGGCTAGTAAGAAAGTAAGTAAGTGATTCTGCTTGCCTTAAAGATTCAGGAAGACTATTCCACAGAACAGCACCACTGTAGCGAAAACTATTACGGAGATAATTAGTGCGTGGCTGTGGAATAATTGATTTATTTAGTCTCGAAAAGTGCATGAAGTGGTATTGGATCGAGCAATAAATTTCGAGCTTAGGTACTCAGGAGCAAGGCCATTAAGGGATTTCAAAACCAATAAGGCTTTTTGAATATCACGCTGAGTACTGAGATTTTTCCAATTTAAATTTTGAAACAGCTGCAATACGTCTGCGTCATAGCTTAAGAAAGTTTGGGTTCGTGCTGCACGATTTTGGAGTTTTTGAAGTTTGTCTGCTAGTTTTATGCCACGGCTTCCCCAAACAACATTGCAATAGTCGAAATGCGGCTGAATCAAGGCTTTGTAGATAAGATGCAATGTTGCTGGGCGAACAAATTGCCTGACCCGTTTGATAGCTGCAATACCAGAGGCAATTTTTTTAGCCAGCTTCTCGATATGACTGCCCCAGCTAAGGTTTGCGTCAATGAGTACATATGGAGATTTTGACGTTGATACCTGGTTTACCGGAGTACGTAACATTGATGCTCAGAACGGGAGAGGCAGTTAGGGTGTTTAGCTTTTGTCTCGAGCCGATTAGCATAAACTCAGTCTTAGTCACGTTAAGTGTGAGCTTGTTAGCGATCAGCCATTTGCTGATATTTAGCAAGTCTTCATTCAAACAGAATGATATTTACATCTTTATCAGCGTAGGTAAGATGCGTGTCATCGGCATACATTCTAGGATAAGAATTAGTTAAGCAATTGGGCAAGTCGTTTATCTATAGCAAAAACAATAGAGGACCCAGTATGGTCCCTTGAGGGATACCACATTTAAGAGAGCAGGTTTGGAAAGTGAACCACTAACAGAACATATTTGAGTTCGGTTTTCTAAGTATGATTTAAACCAATTGTAAGCATTTTCTTGGGTACTTAATTTAGACAGTAATATCGTGTGGTCTACTGTATCAAAGGCAGGCCTTTAAACTGATCCAGAAATACTACAGCATTAACGTTTCCACGATCAATATCAAAAGCCCAGCTATCGGTCGCCTCTAGTAGAGCAGTGACCGTAGAATGGATAGAGCGAAATCCAGATTGACTTTTTGAAATAATGCTATGTTCTGATAGGTATGCGTACAATTGATCGTATGTTATTCTTTCGAATACCTTGACCACCACAGAGATACCAGAAATGGGACGGTAATTGTTCATATCACTCGAACTTCCCTGTTTGATTAAAGGAGTAACTTTAGCACACTTCCAGTCATCTGGGAATATGCCTGCAGTCAAAGAACAATTAAAGATCTTGCAAATGGAAATGCAAATTAAATCAGCACATTCACGAATTAGTCTCGCAGATATTTTTATCTAGACCAGTTGCTTTTGATTTGCTAAGTTTATTCGATAGAGAAATACTTGACTGCTATTTGTCGGAATAAAACAGAATCTTTGGTCAGTAATGTTAAGATATTCAAGACAACTTTTGTCGCTGTTAGCTTCCGACGG
Source organism: Astreopora myriophthalma (assembly GCA_014634185.1). Classification (NCBI taxonomy): domain Eukaryota; kingdom Metazoa; phylum Cnidaria; class Anthozoa; order Scleractinia; family Acroporidae; genus Astreopora; species Astreopora myriophthalma. The sequence goes on from BLFK01000031.1 coordinate 582,907, forward strand.
TATATCATTAGCAAGTTTAGGACCAATTGTGGAAAAATGTTCATTAAACGCATTTGCCAAGTCGGTAGTTTTGTTTATAGAAACACCGTTTACAATGAGTTCTTTAATAGAGGAGGTGTTACTTTTGCGAGATGTTAGTTCGTTTATAGTTTGCCAGGTGCGTCGAGTCAAAATGATTGTTTGTAATAACATTCCTTTGCGATCTTGATGTTACTGTAAACTTTGTTGCGCAGTCATTTAAATTCACTCCAATCCTGTGGGTTCTTTGAACGTATTGCTTTCAACTTCAAGAGGTCTCGTTCATGCATACGTTTTTTCAACTCTGAAGTAATCGATAGGGATCCTTGTGAACGGACCCGCTTTGTTCGTAAAGGAGCGTGAGTGTTAACAACATTTAAGAACTTAATTTTCCACTCACGCCACGTGTCATTTGGGTCTTGAAAATTGTCCAAGACATCCCAGTTTTGAGAAGCAATGTCGCTGCGAAAATGGTCACCACTGAAATTTTTAAAACTTCTGTAGTCAATAGTATTGTGTCTTTTGGAAACGGCTCCAATCGACAGCTTTCGATAAGCAAGAACGAGACTATGATCGCTGATGCTGACATGAAATACTCCAAAGCAGACTACTTTATCGGGATAGTTTGTATATATCAGATCTATTAAAGTAGATGTATGAGTGACGCGCATAGGCTCGTTTATCAGCTGGTGAAGGCCATATAGGTCAGTGATGTCCGACAACAAGCGGGAATTAATGTCAGACATTGAAGCCACGTTACAATTTCATATCTCCCATTAAATAAAATTCAGTTCGACATTTTCGGAATCAAGACGTCCAATAAGATTTTCTAGAGATGAGAATACTTCATTGGGAGAGTTAGGTGGCCTGTACCACGTGACAATAACAAAAGGTTTTGAATTCGGTTTTCTAGAAATTTTCTAGATTATTTATATTTAGATCTGTGCGTACAGAATACTTAATGGCGGTTTTGATATAGAAGCAAACACCCCCGCCATTTCTATTTCTGTCGCGTATCCGGGTATATAGATTTCAGAATTCAGTATACCTCCATCTAGTCTCTAGGCTATTATCC
>BLFK01000032.1:1291-25385 GCA_014634185.1 Astreopora myriophthalma
TTTGGCCGAGAGGGGAATGGCATCAACTGTTATCTACTTTATAAATAATTCATAAGTGTACACTCGTTCCCAGTGTCTCTCCGCCACGACGCGTTTTTTCTAGAATAATAAACTTTTTACCAAACCACTTTGGCCGAGAGGGGAATGGGATGAACTGTTAACTACTTTATAAATAATTCATAAGTGTATACTCATTCCCAGTGTCTCTCCGCCACGACACGTCCTTGCTATAACAATTAACTTTTTACAAAAAACTTTGGCCGAGAGGGGAATGGGATCAACTGTTAAATACTTTATAAATAATTCATAAGCGTACACTCCTTCCCAGTGTCTCTCCGCCACGACACGTCCTTTTTATAAGAATTAAGTTTTTACCAAACCACTTTGGCCGAGAGGGGAATGGGATCAACTGTTAACTACTTTATAAATAATTCATAAGTGTACACTCTTTCCCAGTGTCTCTCCGCAACGACACGTCCTTTTTATAAGAATTAACTTTTTACCAAACCACTTTGGCCGAGAGGGGAATGGGATCAGCTGTTCACTTCTTTATAAATAATTCATAAGTGTACACTCGTTCCCAGTGTCTCTCCGCCACGACGCGTTTTTTCTAGACTAATAAACTTTTTACCAAACCACTTTGGCCGAGAGGGGAATGGCATCAACTGTTAACTACTTTATAAATAATTCATAAGTGTACACTCGTTCCCAGTGTCTCTCCGCCCCGACACGTCCTTTTTATAAGAATTAAGTTTTTACCAAACCACTTTGGCCGAGAGGGGAATGGGATCAACTGTTAACTACTTTATAAATAATTCATAAGTGTACACTCTTTCCCAGTGTCTCTCCGCCACGACACGTCCTTTTATAAGAATTAAGTTTTTACCAAACCACTTTGGCCGAGAGGGGAATGGGATCAACTGTTAACTACTTTATAAATAATTCATAAGTGTACACTCGTTCCCAGTGTCTCTCCGCCAGGACGCGTTTTTTTCTAGAATAATAAACTTTTTACCAAACCACTTTCGCCGAGAGGGGAATGGGATCAACTGTTAACTACTTTATAAATAATTCATAAGTGTACACTCGTTCCCAGTGTCTCTCCGCCACGACACGTCCTTTTTATAAGAATTAACTTTTTACCAAACCACTTTGGCCGAGAGGGGAATGGGATCAACTGTTAACTACTTTATAAATAATTCATAAGTGTACACTCGTTCCCAGTGTCTCTCCGCCACGACGCGTTTTTCCTAGAATAATAAACTTTTTACCAAACCACTTTGGCCGAGAGGGGAATGGGATCAACTGTTAACTACTTTATAAATAATTCATAAGTTTATGCTCATTCCCAGTGTCTCTCCGCGTCGACACGTCCTTTCTATAACAATTAACTTTTTACCAAACCAATTTGGCCGACAGGATACTGAGATCGAGTGGTAAGTAGGTTATGAATAGTTCATGAGCTTTCATTCCCAGTCCCTCTTCGCCAGAGTTAATGTATCCTCTTACGACTAACATTCTTCAAACCAATTTTGCCGAGAGGGAACTGAGATCTACTGGTAAGTAGCATAAATAGTTCGTGAGCTTGCATTCATTCCCAGTCCCTGCTCGCCATGCACGGTTTCACCTATGACAGCCAACATCCCTCCCAGACAATTTGGCCGACAAGGGGCTGAGATCGAGTGTTCAGTAAATTATCAATAATTCATGAGCTCACCTTCATTCCCAGTTCCTCTCCACCAGGACGGTTTCTTCCTATAAAAAATACCATCATCCCAAACCACGATGGCCGAAAGGGGACTGAGATCAACTGTTGAATAAATTATAAATAATTCATGAGTTTACACTCATTCCCAGTCCCTCCTACCCAGAACCGGTATTTCCTGTAATAACTAACATCATTTCGAACTAATTTGTCCGATAGGGGACTGAGATCGATCGTTACGTAACATACACAGAATTAATGAGTTTACATTCATTTTCACACCCTCCCAGCTAAGGCGGCCGCTTCCTATAAAGACTACTGCCTTGCAAAACCACATTGGCCGCAAGGGGACTTAGATCGAGTGTCGAATCTACTACGAATAATTTACCAGCTTACACCTATTCCCAGTCCCTGTTCGCCAGAGACAACGTTTCCTCTTAAAACTTCAAAACTAACACCCTTCAAACCGATTTGGCCGAGAGGGGACTGAGATCGACTGGTAAGTAACATAAATAATTCATGAGCTCTGCTTCATTCCCTGTTCCTCTCCGCGAGGACGGGTTCTTTCTATAAAAAATAATAAATTATACATAATTCATTACAGCGTGTTTATTCCCAGTCTTTCCCCCGCAGGGCGGGTGTTTCCTCTAATGACTGAACTCCTTCTAATTCACTTTGCCGGAGAGTGGAGTCAGATCGACTTTTAAATAAATTATAAGCAATTCATTAGCTTATATTCATTCCCCGTCCCTCTCCCTTTTATGATTTACATGTAATTTAAAGGAACTCAAGAGTCTCCCTTTTTCCATTGACATGTAATTGACAGGATGTTAGGATCTGACAAGTCTTCCTTTTTTAATTTGCATAAAAATTTACAGGATCTCAACTGTTTCCTTTTCTTCAGTTACATGAAATTTATGGGATAGTAACAGTCTTCCCTTTTAATTCACAAGACATTTACGGGTTCTTAGCAGTCTCTTTTTTCTTTTTCTCCCTTTAACAGTCTTCGTCTGTTGATCTATATGGAATTTACAGGATCTTAACAGTCTCCCTCTTTTTAATTTACAAGAAATTTACAGGATCTGACCAGTCTCCCTTTTGCAATTTCTGATAGGCTTATAATGGACTTTTGTCAAGCCTTGAAGGCGTCTAGTTTTATTTGATGTGAAAAGGAGCCGTAGAGGGAATGTTCTGGCCATAAACACGACGGCAGTGAAATCTTCTATTTTGGGGCATTTCGCTAAGGAGTTATCCATACCATTTAGCCCAAAATGAGAGGTTTAGCTTAAGCATAGTTAACTTCTACTTACTATGGATTAACCGTATATGCCTCAGACTTACCTTTTCGCAAGAAAAAGCAAAAAATGTGATATAGAACAAAGATCGCATCGGATTCGTTTTGTTCAAAGCTGCAGTACTGTTAAAACAAACATCTTGGATGTAGAGCAGCCAGTAGCTATGATCTACGTATTACTGAACTGGAAAAATTATGCATCACACCTCGCGATTTATATAAATCTGATATATGCATGGACAAATTGATCCTCCATTTTGGCGATGAATTGTGAATCTTTCACGGGACAAATTTTGTATTGCACGGGACACCGGAAAATTGATTATTGGAGTGTTTTTGTTGGGAAAGTTTATTGTTGGCGTTACTACAACGTTATGGTCGTCTTTGGTCTCGGTGCTGACGTCGGCAATATAATATTTGTTCTCTTTCCTTAATCAGCAACCTCAGATTCTCAGTGTTCTTCCATGAGGTGAGGCCAACACAGAAAACAACACACAGCGGATTCCAGCTACTGCCACAAATCATCGCTCAGTAGCCGCCACGGCCTCTCCCTCCAAGGTTACAACAATAGATACTTCATCAACCTCCATTTGTCATATCCTTTGAACCTCTATAGCAAGGCGTTATTGATATTTTCCAACTTCTCCCCTTTCTGTTGCTCCCTACCTGCCTGTCCCACGGAACAGCAGTTTGGATTAATGAACAGGCTCTCTTCTCTAGTTTGTCCTGATGGTCTTCTGGCACTGATGACACTGTCTGTCTGGATGTGAAAAACCCACAGACCCCGTTCCTTAAACCCCGTTGATCTTCATTCTCCAAGACTCTCTCTGCAAAATATTCGTACCACTTATTGCTTGTTAGGAAACGATTCCTTCAGCAGATCTCCCCACGATATCTCTTTGTTGTGACCTTGTCATGTAAATTCTTGTATTGTATATCTGCTGTAACTTAATTTAGCATATTCACATAGTAGATGTCTCACGGTCTCTTCCGTTTTTTCACACCTTGGGCTTGAATGCACTGCCTGTTAATTTTTGGTCTTGGTAACCAAAACTAACCTTTCCTTTTATTCAACTCTCCACACCCCAACTAGCTCCACGAATCCCTGGCCGCTACTACCCTCTTCTTTCTGTTCGAGGAATCGCCTTAATGCAATGGCTTTGGTGCCCATATTGCCAGGTCATCATATTGTGGGGCCAAAACACCTCTTACTTCAAGGAGGAGATATTTTTTGGTGCCCTGCAAGTAGATTGCTCCTCCACACTCATTAATAAGCCCGCACTTGTTTCTCCTACTGTGAAGGAAATATCAGACCGTGGATGGAGAACTCATCCATGCACATAACCCCTTTGCTCTTCGGTCTACTTGCCGGAGTTCCTTTCATGTCAATTTTATGATTCCTGCATTATCTTACCTCATGGTGGACACTAGCTGCCCACGCGTCCACCGCCTCCATTCAACCGGCTAGACCTTAGCTCTATGGAAGTACTCATTCTTGATCTCCAGTCTCTTCCATTTGCTCATGCCACAAGATGATGTCTTTTTCCAGCACTCCTAGGTGCTTGAAGCTGTCTGCATCATCGACTGGTGGATAACTTTTGTTTCCTTCATCAGTTGTACACTTTCCGGCCTACCTTGAGCACCGGCATCGCCCATTTCTACCTTCAACTCCCCAGGGTCCATAGAGGACGCGTGATGCCGGAAAGGACCAAGGAGTAGATTCCCTTCATCTTTTTGTCTTAAAGAGCTTTGGGTCATCAACAGAGAACAGATAATCCACTTTCACTTTAATATTCATCACTTCAATCGTACAAACGCTAACTCCACATCGTTGGCCATCAATTGTGTTTTCCGTTTTTCTCCCATGGTCCTGAACAGCAACGTTCTGATGTTCACCGTAGCTAGGCCCGCCTTCCTCGTTTTGCAATCATCGAGAATCATTTTATGGTTCGAGTATCAAGTCCTTCATTTTCTGCAAGCGAATTCTTCCGACACCTTTTTGGTTCTTCTGGACCTGAATCGTGCTGTCTTTATGCTTTGTTTTAATCCTTCAAACACATCACTGCACCAACATCACCAACATCATCATTATCATTGTCATTATCATCACCATTGTTAATATTATTGCTATTATTGTGCTTAGTAGTAGTAGTGGCAGCAATAGTAATAGCGGCGGCGGTGGTGGTGGTGGTGGCAGTGGTAGTGGTAGTATTTTACAAACAAACAGTTGAAATGTCTCTATATATTTTTATGATAACGGGTTGATTAAAATAATTACGAAGAAAATCGCAGCGAAATTTTATTTTGGATTGCTCAAGAATAGATCCAGTGGTTGTCAAAAGTTAGTTTTAAGCCAGTTACTCTCCAAATTGTGCCATTTCATTTATATTAACCATTATTGAGGAAAGCGAAAACTTTGATATTAACATCAAAGGAAAGATCAAGTGCAAATCGGTCTAGGTTATGCAACAAAAAATATTTTTTTCGCCCAGTAATCGCCGGAGATTGGTTGTTCATGAGCTTCAGTCTAAAATAGATAGATAAAGGCCCCGTCTAAAATAGATAGATAAAGGCCCCGCTATCAAATATAAGGTATATATTTATATATATAGAAACTGAAAGATGGCTGAAAATCAAATAGCAATAAGTTAAGCTGAACTGAAAGCTAGCGTGTTTTTCAACTTATCCTTAAATGCTCTGAGGGGTAACTGTTTCAGGTCATTGTCCATGTTATTCCATATTTTAACTGCTCTGTAATGGAAACTTCTCTGTCCAGCCTTCGTTTTGCATAACGGAATATTGAGAGATTCTTTGTTCCTTGTGTCACGATCATGGATTGCAGTACGCTTACAGAAAAGCTCGCACAAGTACGGCGGTGGAAATAAAAGACAAAACAAACAAAACAACAACAACACCGCACCTAGTCGAACGAATAGAATGGGGTTTGCGTTCATTTGCATGAACGTAAAATGTCCGTCGTATTTTGAGTTTAACTAGATTCAATCAGACCTTCCTAGGTTCCCGGCGGCTTTCAACTTTGCCTATGATGCACAAGCTGAGTTTGCAGGGCCTATAAAGTAAAGGAACACCACGGTATTTCCCCCCCCCCGGGAGGGGGCGAGGCTGTAAGGAATCATGGGAAAAATAAAAAGAACACGAGGTTCGTGTGATCTGCCATTTTGGTGTGTGTGTGTGTGTGTGTGTGTGTGTGTGTGATGCTCCATCCCTCCGCATGTAACAAGTTCTATCTGGGGAAGACACAGCCAATCTATTAACCCTCTAACTCCCAACAGTGACTTAGATTTTACTGTGGGGAACGCCAGACGATTTTACTTATGATTGTGGTACCCCTTCGGCAGGAAAGGGTTAACCAAATGGTTCTTATGAAAAAAAAAAGAAAAGAAAAGAAAGGAAAGAAACAGAAAAACAACAACAAACAACTGACAAAACAAAAACAGAAAACAGGGTATCGTGATCCGAATATTATTTACTGCAATGAAGTGGTTTGTAAGATACTATCAACCAATTAAGAACAGAACAATTCATGCGTCACGTTTAATTGGAAGACGCTGCGCCGAAAATCATTTGTATTTCATGCTAGACCAAGTAATGAGCATGAACTCACCTCTAGCCACGTTTCAGGGGACTATATCTTCTGTTTTTCTCCCTAATTTGTGCGGTGTTGCGTTAGAATGTGTCCATTCCAAGTGCCATTTTCTAGAAAGGTGGGAAGAAAAAGTACATTGATGTGAGCAGCTGTCCTGAGACAAAAAGAGTTCATATGTTCATTGGGATTTTGTTGTGATAGTTAATGTAAGGTGATTTAATCTTCGATGGAATGATTGATTAATCCTAAAGATACTACTTAAACTGATCCCCAGTTAACGGTTCAACTAAAATTTAAATTTAAATTAAGTGGCCACCGTAAAGAGATTCAAATTCTGACCTTTGTCGACTCTTTGTCGCGACGAATCCGTCAGCTTCTGTCAACCTACCTACGGTGGCTAATTTATTATATCAACTCTCTCAGAGCAAAATTTCATTGTCTTCAAACACGATCTGTCGAAACTCCGCCCAGCGATGCAGGTTGAACAGCCACAAACTGATTCATCATTGCCCAAACTTCGACTGTGCTTTACCGTCAATTAGCAATTATATAAACGCAGCAGTTTGCAACATGGTAGTGGCCGGATCGACATTAATTAGATTATCAGTCATTCATTTAATGAAGTCTTGTGGTGCAGCGTGTTTACTATGCTGTACATTATCTAACTTACGAATCTGTGCTTGGAATAGTCATTCAAATATACGGTGCTTTATTTTCTTTAGGAAGGTGGTTCTGAAATCTTAGTCTTTTTAAGACTATTCGCTATTCGAGGAAAAAAACAAACAAAAGGAATTAAGGCTAATATCGTTGTTCATAAATACCTGTTTAGCGTTCTGTGTAAAACTTGTCCAAAATTTCCCCTTCAAGCATGGAAGGTCAGCCATAACGCACTCGCAAACCCTCGATAACACAACGGTTGAATTTTACGATAATTTCTCCAGGGAAAGAACCATAAAAGCGATTTGAAATTTCACGTTTTGATTCGCCATAACGTTCCTGGTTAGAACGTGGCGGAAAAAAAACTGCATAATTTAGGGATAATTCAGATATAATTTACAGTTCAAATGAAATAGACTAAAATTCGAATTTCTCAGGCAAATTGGTCCCATTCAAATGCAAATAAGACGAAGACCGTCGGAAGAAATTAAAGAAACGAAAAGTCATTAAATACTCTTCTGGTGGTCAACTTTCTTTAAATTTAGCGTGCAATTTCTCTTCCTGCAACCCGTTAATACTCGATTAGACCTAAAAACAAACAAAAAACTTTTAAAGGAGCTAGTAAAGATTCATTGGACCTCGGAGCACGTAATTGCATCGCTCACGGCTGAACAGACGGCTGAATAGGCTACCCTTTTTTTACAGATTATCCTTTTTTAAATTAACTTATGGTCTTCTCTTCTCAAAATATCGAGATATCGAGGAAACGCTCTCAAACAGTACCCCCCTCCCACCCCAGTCCTCCTCTTCCTTTCTTTTTAATTTAACGCATGCGCTGGTACATGCACATTTCAACCGGAAGCGAAGACGTCGCTTCGGATTTGGTGGGTTCAGTATTCCGTGCCCTTTTAATCTTTTCTCACCAAAGCAGGTCACAACGATGGGGGCCTAGGGGCCTGCACCCCCCTACCCCTCAGAATTCTATTTTTGGGAGCGTGCAAAAGGACTTTGCGGACCAATTTCTGGAAATTTGCAGAGAGTAAACTGAAAATTGTTCGTGTCAAAACAGGGAAAAGCTTATTTGCTCAGGCTATTTGTTCATTTTACGAACATCAAGTTTCCGCAGGCAAAATATCAGTCTATATTTGGTTAAAAGAAACACTCTGTTCTTAAAGAGATCAAGAAAGAAAACGGTTATGGGCTTTTACGTTGGCTTGCAACTGATTGTCAAGAATTTTCATCTGCTGTGCGAAGTTTACGATAAATTATTTGTGACTCTCTCATATGGAATTTATTCTTGTTGGCAGTGGATGAAAACGTAAACTGGATCAATTAAGTCAATATCGAAGGCCTAAATAGTCACAGTTCATTTCTGTTCATGGCTCGAGCCATTTATATTATATTTGAGAATGTAGTCATTCTCTCTTCCACATGGTACGGTACTTTTTTTGGTATGCCTTGCACTACAAGAAACTTGCGCATGTGCATTTGTTAAAATGATAAAATGACAAAGGGGACAACGCATACGCATTATGGTACGCGATCCGATATGTTACTTGAACGTTTTACTCTGCTTATTCCTTATCGAACAGGTTTATACAAATTGATATATATCAGTTTTGAATATTTTTATTTTGTGTTAGCCAATTTTTTTTTTTGGGGGGGGGGACCCCCGGCCCCTCCTCATGCTACGGCACTTGCTTGAGTCGATTACGTACCATCCAAAGATCGATATCACGAACACAGGCCTCTATCCTGATCTTCCTCCGATCCATATCATGTGTACAGCAGATTTCAAACGATATGTGCAGCTGTGAGTCATCAGCATAGAAATAGAGGTTCATTTGATGTTGCTTGGCAATGTCACCCAGTGGAGAAGTATACAAGGAACACAATATCGGACTCAATACTAAACCATGAGGGACACTTTGAGTTAGACGTAATGAATGCGATGACGTAACGATTGCTCTCACATATTGCTGCCATCAGACAAATGTGAGACAAAGCAGTGGAGCGCCCTACCACGAACCCCAAAACGGGTAGATAACTTCCGTATTATCCTATGGTATATTTTATATTCGTTGGGAATATCAATAATAAGTACTGAGTGCATTTCTTTGGGAATATCGATCATGCATTCCTCAAAAACGCTTTGTCTTCAGCACTAGATCGTCGCTCATGATTGAGGATCATAAAGATGATTCTTTTTTTTACATCGAGCACAAGGCACTGGACCCCTTCTCGACCTTTCCGACCCTCTTAGAAATTCAGGTTTACATTTCCGTAGCCTCTCCATAGGTGATGCATATTTCCATCGTTTTCGTTCCAGAGGGCGGTCATGACCACGTGACGTCAAATTGTATTGTTACACTCACTCGCTCTTACTGACACCGTGGCCTCACCTCTGCAAGGCATTTAAAATCACAAAAAAGGGCCAACAGGACATACTATGTGACAAACAAGTCAAACAACTTTTATTCGCGTCCTCCAGAGGGGTCTTCCTGGTTTCAAGGTTTCATGACACCCTTTCCCTTAAAATGGTCTTAGAGTTGGGGAATAGGTAAGTGAAGGAACACCGCTATGATATCAAATTGCATTCAAACATAACATAATTATCTTCGACCCAGAGATCGAGAATTCCACAGCAATCGACGATAAATTTATCCCCATGTTTTAAGTATGATCAGTAACCAGGGGCGAACTATTGGCGCTCTTTTGAGAGATGGTTTTGTCAGACCTGGATACTTTCAGATTCAAATTTCCCGCGCAGAATAATAATTTATGCATATGCGACGTAGAAGGAGTCATGGTGCGTTGATTTGCTGAGGTGACTACATTTTGCCGGGAAAACCGTTCTCATCTAGACGGCCTGAGTAATACGCTCCTAGTTATGAGTTCCTCTCGTAACGGATTACTGTATTCAAGATCAAACTCAACGACGACCTTCATCTTGTTAACCTCTGATGACACAACTCAAACATTGCTGAATACTGATTCTTTGCACCTTACATCATCGTAGTCATGTTGGTGTACAGCACAATAAAGGAAAACGCCTTCTGGGAAATCGACCCTAATAAGATGCAAACTTTCCATTGTCATGTACACCAATATGGCCGTCTCGTCACGTGGCTGCCAACAATACAACTGACTATTTCCGAATTCCCTTCAGCCTCTTTTTCAAAGGGAGTCTAAGTTTTCATTCCTATGAAAAGTAAAACTTATTAGAACTTTGAAAAAGAGGCTGACGTGAACTCGGTCTATTTCTAAATGAGCAAGGGTCTGGGTACAAATACTTAAGATCGATTGCATTTATATTTGCAATGTATAGGAGGGACGGCTTCCTTTTACAACCGTACGAAGCCCTTTAAATAACAGATCTTTGAAGTGCACCATGTCTTGGCGTTCAAAGCAGCAACTCTCAAATTTGGTTAATTTATTAATTCATCTTTAATTAATGTTCAGATTCTCTCTCTCAGTGGCAAGCTCAATCTTTTTAAATATTCTTTCCGAAAGTGCGTGGGAAAACTTAAATGCAACCCCAAAAATCGGAAATTAAAGAGCCTCTAAATAATTACTCATAGGGCTGTAACTAAATTTCCCCAAAACACATCAGCGGAAAAACAATATTCTCGCTGAAGAGCGACTTTACCAATTGATAAAGTTATATACTCTTCCTGGCCTGTTAAGATCAACTTTGTAAAAAAAACCCAGACCCTCAGAATTTTCATTTAGCGGCCTGGTGAACTCGAAACTTCACTAAAGCGTATTCTTTACATTTGAAGAGGATCTTAAATATTAGTTCAATATTTGAAAATCGTCACTATAGGTAAGGCGCCCAGCCAACGTACATTCGGCTTAAATTCTCCACGCTTGTAGCTTCCTGCAAGATAAAGTTAAAGGAATGTTGGCACAATTCCGAAGTATAAATATCTATATGTATCTGGCATGGTCGTTCAAAAGATGGATAACGCTAACCACCGGATAAATCACTATCCAGCGGATAAGCGTTAGCCAAAGTTCTCAGGGGGATGGTGATCTATCCAGTGGATAGCGCTTTCCAACCTTTGAATAACTGGGAACTGGTCAGTAATTATACCAAGAACTGTTCATTGGCATGCAAAAAAAGGAGGAGGAGGAGGAGGAGCGAGGAGGAGCGAGGAGGAGCGAGGAGCGAGGAGGAGGAGCAGGAGCGAGGAGGAGCGAGGAGGAGCAGCAGGAGCGAGGAGGAGGAGCGAGGAGGAGGAGGAGCGAGGAGGAGGAGGAGGAGCGAGCAGGAGGAGGAGGAGCGAGGAGGAAGAAGGAGGAGGAGGGCAGAGGAAGAGGGAGGGGGGAAGAGGGAGGAGGGAAGAGGGAGGAGGGAAGAGGGAGGAGGGAGGAAGAGGAAAGGAGTAGGAAAAAGAAAAAGATGATGACGTAGAAGATGATGACAGAAAAGACGACGTAGAAGAAGATGAAGGCGAAGACGACGACGAAGATGCAGAATAAGATGAAGAAGATGAAGATGACGACGAAGATGAAAAAGGAGACGACAAAGACGATGAAGAAGCAGCAGCAGAATAAGAAGCATAAGAAGAAGTAGAAGCAGAGGTAGAAACAGAAGCAGAAGAAGAAGCAGAAGCATCATCATCCACGGCTGCAGAGATGGCACAGCAAGATGCTGCTGGCCCCTCGTCGTAAATATAATAACATAACTGAAAAGAAAGTTTGGACTCACATTGATGAGATAATGCACCTGTCCCTCGATTGAGAGAGGAATCATAATTCTGTTGTTCCCCTCGAACCCTTTGAACCGCTTTTCGATGTCCTTAAGGATTTTTACACCCTGAGGAAAGAGATTCAAGACACAAAGGATAGATAAGACAAGTTAGCCAGAGCTACTTTGAACAGACTTTGAGCCATGATGATGCGGAGCCTTGATTGTGAAATTAGATAATCTTTCACATGGAAACCTACATTTTCCCTGAAAATTTGTTGCCCTGGGGTTGTAGTGAAAAAGAGATTTCACCTAATTTGAAATTAACCTATTTTCTGAGCTTGGAAACGCTAAAGTATTGAGACATTGAAAACTGTACGTTGAGTTTTTATGAAAATAGAATAGATGGCATGGATTAGGCATTTCAACCTCTTCGTTGGTAACCTCTCCGGTTTTAGAAGCCTCAGCAAGTAATTCCCGTCCTTTGGGTCTTTGCCACTCCACCAGGGGATCGTAAATAAACGTTCTAAGAACACTGTAAAATGAATAAAAGCACGAAACAATTGGTCACCAATCTTGAAATGACAAACGGATTGATTGACTGACTGACTGACTGACTGACTGACTGACTGATTGATTGATGAACTGAATAAATCACTAACTGACTGACTGGCTGAATGACCGATGGCTGTACCAAAGTACCCGATTGACCAACTGACAGACTGAATTAAAGACTGACCTGCGGATGATATACGGGAAGACTGACAAACTGACCTACTAACTGACTGGCTGACAGAGCAGTCAACTGACGTAATAAGCAACCGACTGACTTGCCACCCAACCCACTAACCAACTGATATAACTGACTGACTAAACAACTGACTAAATAACTGGCGGGTTGACAGACAAACCAAATGAATAAGTGAGTGAATAAATCAGCAACCAACTGATGGATAGCTAGATGACTGCCGGACTGACCAACTGACTTACTGACAGACAGGGTTACTTACCATATACTGAAGCCCTAACCGACGCCTGACAGGCTGGTTAATTGACTGGCCGACTTGCTGACTGACTGACACACTGACAGACTAATCTAGCAACTGACTGGCTGACGTACAGACAAACTGACCAACTGACTGACCGACCAGCTGACTGAACAACAGACAGGGACTGATGGACCGACTGATCAACTGACTGATGGACCCACAGATCCACTGATTGACTGGCAGATTGACTTAATTGCCATCAGGACAAGACATACAGTCTGATGGATAGATTCATGGATTTACCAATCAAACCCATGACTGACAGACAAACTGACTGACTCAGTGACTGATTAAGTGACGAACAAACAAATAGACAGACACAATGGATGCAAGAATTGCTATACCGATTGTTCAACATCTCCAGAATGAGGGAACAGGTTATCATAAGCAGGATACACTTTGAAAGACAAGAAATTCATCATATAAAAAAAATGTGTTTCACAATATGAACTCACGTGAGTAATGAATCACACTGATTTCTAAGAAGTCTTAGTGTCACTTCACAGGAGCGACGGAAATCCCCTTCATAACCAAGTGGACCCTGTCAAAAAAACAGATGACATGTGATGGGGTGCTTGAAATTGACTTGGCAACATTTTTGGCAGAAAATTAGTGCTGCCAACAAGCCATCACATTTTAAAGTTCATGACAGTTTCAATGAACTTATTCCAGGGCTCACCATTGCATCAACAAGGTTATGCGTCAGTCGGAAAGGCACGCGTTCAGGACAGTCAAATGTTTCACCCTATCATAGAACAGTACACAAAGAAAAAAAAGTCTGTAAATAAAGTAATGATAAATGAATGTAGGCTGGTTTTCAATAGCGACAGAGTTGAAGTCATAATCAGAACAGTGCAGCATGACTGTGCTTACGACTCAGTTGTTTGGTTTTCACTTGGTTGTAAGCACTCTTTTGACTTCCACACTAGTGTAAACCATCCTTCAGTGATTTTTTCTGCGAAATTTCCGGAGTCAGCTTCCTTTAACTTACCTTTTTAAATAGGCAGTTGAAATCCACATGAACACAGTCACCGCAGATGGCATCAAACAGAATATTCTCACCGTGACGATCTCCAAGACCAAGAATATAACCAACCATACACATAACGGCCGATGTCCGGCAGTAAGATAAACGGCTCGTGTACCTGTCAATAGATATATTTACAAATATATTTATACAAAAAAGCCAATTTTACAATAACTGTCCAAATTTGCACACGCTGATTGGCTCGTAGCTATTGTCTATAAGAGTACAGACAATAAAAATGACGTCAGATGTCAAGCAATTCCGGCAATTGGACTGGTTTCCATGTGAAACACCAAATGAAAAGGAAAGACTGAAAGAAGTCTTCTAGGTTTAGGTTTACCCCCCTACACCTGTCCTGTTGGACCTTGCAAAATCAGCCAATCAAAATTACTTCCGTTTGTTATATTTGTAAGTTCTCCCATGGTCTATGTTGGGGAAAAGTGGATGCCATTTTATGGGATCTGCATTACCCTCTGCTGTCAAGTTATTAACTGACCATGAAGTTGGATTAGGAAAAGTCTTTAAGAACCACTCGTGGAATACAGAAGGATGTCTAGGAAGAAGAAATAGAGCACAATTAGGGAAGGAACTATGAAGTAAATTCATTTCTGTAATATTAACATGTGTTTACGTGTAAACAAGCACTGAAAACAGCATTATCTACACAATATCTACTCTCCTGCAATTGATTTTGGATCACCTTGTTTACAACAGAAAGTACCATTTCTCAACACACAAGACACGACAACAAAACAATGTTACTAATAATCACATGACCAGCAGTCATATTGGTTTACTGTAACAAAAGAATGCATTTGAACAACAATATAGCTCAATTCACGCCCACAAAATATTTCCCCCCTGCAATGTGGCCACTATGAGGTCAAAGTGAACACGTCCTTTGCTAACCCACCTTGGAAGAATCTCCTTCAAGAAAACACGAACTTTATCCCTATAAAGTTGTAAAATAAATAGGTAAGCCCTGTGCATCAGGTTAGCTAAGAACACTAAAGTTTAGCACCTCACGTTTTACTAGCATAGCGCTTCTGGGGTTTTTTACTTTGTGATTTTCTGTTGTTCGTTTCTATTTATTCTTCTTGTACTGGAGATTGACCATCCAGTACAAGCGTGACATTCCTTCTCGCCTCCTTCTTGCGGCTACGAGAGCTGTAAGTAAAACTTCTGGGATGAATTCATGAAACTTTGGTATCACTGCAGTTTATAAGATAAACTGACCATTGTAAAGAGGTTTCCAGCATTAGACCATTTTCAGTGTAAAAGTAACAAATGTGATAGAACACCAGCCTTAAATTCTTCAAGTAAAATGCATAGATTTCACACTTACTCTAGCTTATTCCCTGCTTTGTCAATTAACTTTTTAATCTCAACACCTCGCATGTACATGTTCTTCTCCCTATGGGAAATGATAAATCCACCACCGAAAGAATAATAACTATTTCTAATACAACATGTTAATACAAAGTGATAATACAAAGTGTTAAGTAGTGCTGTGAGAAAATCAGTGTCATAGTTTTACCCAACACCACTATCAAAGAAGAACATTCAGTGTTAGAGGAGTTGAAGTTTTCAGAATGACTTTGTTAAAAATAGAATAACAGGGTGAAAGTAAATTCACTTTTATTAACATCGCTAGTTCCATCAACTGTGAAGCTAGTATCAATGGAAGCTGAAGGTGCATCCTTTACACCCCCCCCCCCCACCCCCAACCCTCTCCCAACCTCTCCTTCGGTGATTGTTCTGTTTTACGGGTATATTTACAGCTACAACTACACGGATCAGAGGGAAGTCGAAACAGACATTGAAGTAACCAACGAATGTCCTCAAGTTCCTAAAGCCATGCATTAACCAACCCAGCCATGCCTACTCCTAATTGAACAGAACAGTGTGGTGAAAAAAAATGACTGAAAAGAGACAACTACTTGTATATCTTGGTAAGAATGTTCCTCAGGCCATGTGTATTTTGCACCCATTCCAGGAGTCCACATTCTTCATTCAATGGAATAACAGCCTGAAACATAAATGGGTGATTAAAATTACCCTGCTACTGCTCAAACTTGAGACCCCCACATTATTTTAGTACCACTCTAAAATGCTCACAGATAGCTTCAAGTTTACAGAACAGGTTATCAAAGACAAAGTTACTCCACTGTAAACTGTATGGATGTGGTTGAAGATTGAACGCTGCCATGAAGAAACTGTCTAGAGTTATAATGGTTTGCTTTTCCTGTTTTACACCAAAACACCAACGTTGACTTTGAAAGGTGTTGGTTCTTGTCTTGTCATATCCATGGATGTGAGATAGCCTTATTACCACCTTTTGAGACTCACATAGGTACGAATAAAGAGTTGTCTTCTGCGGGACTCTGCATCTTTTCGTAAACACTGCAAAACAAATAGAAATCAATATCAATGTAATCCCAGGCTTAAACTCCAGAAAGGATTCTTTGTGGCAAAGAGGAGCTGTGGAGACAAATAAGTTTCTAATTTTTCAAAATGCCTCCAGCTTTGAAACGAGCTAAGTTTCAACAGGAATATGCCCTTAAGTATTTTCCACAGCTTTCTTAGGACACTAAATGCTTTTTTCAAACATCAAGATAATTTGTTGGCGAATTCATTCATTTGTGTTTTAAAATGGCCTTCTGATTGGTTAATGCAAGTCATGTGGGCTGAATACAGCTTTTTGATTGGAAGCTGTACACTTGTCTGTATATCCAGCTATTTTACTGCTGTTGCCTTTAATCTTCTGACTTATGACATATTAAGGGCACCAGAGGGAAGAGAGCAACCATTACTTGCGAGTCATTGATCTTTGTTCCTCTCGTATTGAGTAATCTGTATCTGCTAAAGCAACCAGAAGCTCTTATTTTGAAGAGGACTTGTCGTTGAAAAGGTGTATGTCACCTTCAGCTGTCAGCCAAGTACTGAGGCCTACACAATGGAGTAACAAGTTGATTTTTTGTACAAACGAAATGAAACTTGTTCAATTTTGGCAAGAGGACTCTGGATAGATAGAAAACGTGACACTACATTCTGTACTAAAATCATCTGCCATACCTTGTTTACAAGAGCATTGAACTCCATTGTCCTTGAATCCTTCCTAAGGTCATCCTATTGATGAACGTAAGGGGCGGAGTATTTTCCTTAGGACTAGCATTCTGGTTAAGGGGTCAAGGGGTTAGGTTTGAAAGAAATTGTTGAGCTGCATCAGTGGAATCTTGTATCAAGTACATTAATACAAATTAGTCATCATAAAGGGACTAAAAACCATTCACCTCTTATAATACGATACATGTACGGTAAGATGAGCTGACCTTTGGTTTACACATCATGGTGTAACAGTTTCCATCATTGCCTCTGATGGTGATTTTCTTCGGTTTTTGCAAAGAAGGCAGCACATCCACCTGCACAATAAAATCAACAATAGAATTCGGTAAACACATGTATTTTGAAACAAAGCTTAGTGTTGTGAATCCAGCTTCAGTCTTGATGGATATCTGCACTTGAAGTTTAGCAACTCTTCAAACAGAATTTAAACATGGTTTTTGCATGTTGCTGTTAGTTACCGTGTCCTCAAAGCCAGCAATGCAAGCTAGTGAGCCAGGGAATGGGTTGTGGTCGAGATGACTTCCAGGACCTGATGGCAAGGTGACTGTCATAGCAGACTGAAGAGGGACAACTATATCACTGAAACCACTAGAATCAAACACAAAGAAACGGGAAAAAAATCTATCATCAAACCTTAAAGGTGCCGATTATAATTTAAGAATTACAAAGAACTTTCACAGTATAGTAAACAGCACCACAGGAACTGCCCAGTAACTTTCATTTGAATGGTCACACTTAAGGATTTCAGCCACAGGCTCATAAGTTATAACAGTGTTGCACACCAGGACAAACAACACTACAGGAAAGTGCCACCCAGAAGCTTAAATTTGAAAGGTAATGCCAAATTATTGAGTGCAAGTTAAGACCTTCGTTCACACAAATTTTTGGTGCTACATTGGCACACCCCACCTATCAGATACAAGTCTTTTGAGAACGGAAAAATCGTGGCTCATGCTAAGCTTGTCTTTAGAAGCACCCCTGGGAACATCCTTGTTGCATACTTCTAGAAGTCTGTCTGTCAGCTTTGTGGAATCCTAAATAAAATAAAACATCAAAGTCCACAAAAGGAGCATATTAGTGCTTTTCAGTCTACACCTGGAAATCAGCTGAGGCTCACGTTCCGGAGATAAAAGTCTAGTATAGTGTTTTTCAGTGAAAAATGCAAAAATCAAGCAACGGGGAGGTCCCCAAGATAAAAGTAAAAAAGGACTTAAAAAATTAAAGAGGGAAGTATCCCTTCAGTGCTCACGTAAACAATAAGGATGAAATGGACCCTTTGTTACATTAAACCCACTACGTTCCAATAAGGTCTTTTTTTTTTTACTGTTATCCATAGGTTTTCCTGATGTTTGTCTGTGGTGAGTGTTTCCTTTCTTCTAACAGCTAGTATGTGTGACAAACTGAGAAAAAAAATGACTTTGGGATTGGGAATATTGACATGATGGACAGCATTGAAGCTAGTGGAACTATTTGCTGGAATGATAAGCACAAAAGTTCAGGTAAACGACAACAATAACAGCACAAAAA
This sequence comes from Astreopora myriophthalma, assembly GCA_014634185.1. Lineage (NCBI taxonomy): Eukaryota > Metazoa > Cnidaria > Anthozoa > Scleractinia > Acroporidae > Astreopora > Astreopora myriophthalma. The sequence goes on from BLFK01000032.1 coordinate 19,977, forward strand.
CGACTTACTTCAAGAAACTTCTTAAGTTTAACATCTCGAGAACTGAAGAAAAAGAAAAACGTATGTTGAGCGAAGCAACTTTAATTTGGTACCGGGAAAACAAGTGAACAAGTTAAATTTCTGCTGAACCTTTGACTTACATGGCCTTGTCAAATATCTGATGACAACGCGTTTTACGCATGGCAAATGATGACTGCAAAACAGAAGATTAAGCCAAGATGAACACAAAACAAACAAAAATGTGATAACAAAGATAACAGTGCCGCCATAAAAGTATCTTATCACAGCAGCCTGCATTACCTTGGAAACTGCCATCATCATCCACATCGCTTGTTGAGGGTACGTTATCAAAAGCTTGGAAATAATTTCCTACAATAAAACAAAGCAAGCATCATTAAGAACAAAGTAGCTTGTTAATAAAAATACAACAAAAAAATGGGGGAATACATTGGACCATCAATCAAACAAGAAGAGCTTATGGGAAGAGGTCAGAGAGGGTTAAGACACACAAACGGTGACAATAATCACATCTCAGTCAGCAACGTTTTCTATACCTCAAGTTGGTGGAAGACAGTCTGGTTTGTATGACAAATACGAGAAATGAGCAGACTGAACGCCGTGAGAAACTGGTAAGGAGGGAGCTTCCTTGTCAACTCTGCCACGATCTATAGTGCAATGAAGAATTCATCATCAGGAAGTAAACATTAATTAGAAAAAAAGTGCAGAAAAAAGCACTTACCTCGTTGAAATCTGCCAACTTTTGACGTTTTCCTACTTTGTCTGAGGATTTCGTCTGACGACCTGAAATAACCAATAATTGCTAAACCGAAAAAGAACGATAATTATGTTGCAGCTTTCACCAATTGGAGTTGTTTCTTTCTCCAGGCATACGACACAGTTCACCATTAATATGACTTTCTGAGACCACCTTTGAATGTCTTGTTGATTCCATTGAGTAGAAAGATTGCTCATTAATTCGTCCCCAAAATCGCTAATCACAATCATAACTTTACAAGATTCCTTGAATTTAACCAGGTTAAAATAAAACAGACAAAAGTATGGCTTCTAGTCTCCTCCTTTTACAGTATTGCTTTGCGTTTCTACCCATCTGTCTTGTGCAATAGTTTATCAGTTTCTGACTCAACTGACCTGTGTTCTTTTCTTCTGACATCACTTGATTTTGAGGACATTTCTGTTCTGTCTGGTGTTTCCAGTTTCATGGGCTTTTCTAGCCTTCCACTTTGAAAAAAATCAATTTCCCCTCGACTTTTCTTCTGAATGTTACTGATTTTCTTGGACTCACAATAAAATATTCTGCATTCTCCCTAGACTTGTGTAACATTCCCCCCTGACCAATGGCAACATTTGGAATATGATGTACTTGGTTCAACTAGTAAGAAGAAATTGTATCTTATAATACCTTGATCTGAGACTGTTGCACCAAAATCCAACCAAATGGTGAGAAGCCGTGGCATGGATTGGTAAATAAACTTATTACCAAACTGGAGAGACTGTCCGTAATGCTTCAGAACAAAACGAATGAAATCACTGGAACACAAACATAAATGTTGTAAAAATTCCAGTTACAGGTTTGGAGCATTGCTGGTTATAAAATCACAGCATCTCCGTTCTTCATAGAACGAAGAAGCTGCACTGATTATAGCATCTTCAGTAGCTTCAATTATAAATAAAACTATTGACGCTGGCCTTTTCCCATCAAGTTGGAAAAGGGCCAAAATATTACCATTATTTAAAGGGAACGATCGCACTGATCCTCCAAACTATAGACCCATATCGGTCTGCCTGCAATTTCTAAGATATACGAAAGGGTAGTATATTACCAGTTATATGATTATCTAGATGAGTACAATATATTATAAAAGTACCAGTCTGGATTTCGTTCCCCTCATTCCACCATGACAGCATTGTTAGACTTTACAAATGAATGATATTTGAATGTCGACAATGCAATGATTAATATGGTTGTATTTTTTAGATCTTGCAAAAGCATTTGATACCGTTTCTCGCGAAATATTATTAAAGAAGTTACAATTCTATATTTTGAAGGGCAAAACTCTAGTTTACGTCATATTTGTTGAATAGGCAGCAGCGGTGTGTGGTTGAAGGTTGCATATCGGAACCCTTAGTGGTTGACTGTGGAGTCCCTAAGGGTCAATTCTTGGACCTTTATTATCTTTTCTACATATTAATGACCTTCCTGGTTGCCTTCTTATACCAGACCACATTTCGCCAGTACTGGTCAGTGGCATGTTAGTTGTACGCATGCACTGCATCTGGGCTCGTGGGGTTTTTGTGTGTGTGTGTGTTTTTGTGCTCCGGATCCAGCGTCTGCTTTTGCTTGGTGATTAAAACCTCAGTTGTGTAACGGAGCGTGTGACCGGTTTACCTCTTCTTCATTTACTGGCGTGGTGGCAGCGTCCTCGAACCTACGTCGAAAAAAAAAATCGGCACCCAAGACTACTTATACAAGGCAAAGCCACCCATTCCAACTCAGGTACGTCGATACTTCGAACATTTTCGTCGTTGAAGCACGCTTCCCTCGGAAACCCAATACAGACCCAGCCCCTACGCGGTTTCACCGATGACGGAGACAGCGTCCCGCTCGCCAAACGCCGAACGGCCCGACAGAAGGTCAATTTTTTGGAGCTCATGCTCGGCCAAATAGCCGATTATTGTCCGGTAATATCCAGGAACACGTTAGTAAAGAATTCAACCTCGATTCAGTCTGTGTGGAACATGATATGCGAACACTTCGGCTTCCAGATTACGGGAGCTCACTTTCTGGATTTTGCAAACTTGCATTTAGAAGCCGACGAGCGCCCCGAGGATCTCTTCCAAAGACTAATGGCCTTTGTTGAAGATTCTTTACTCCTCGCCAATAGCCTGTCCCACCATGGTGAGGTGACCGCTGAAGATGAAGAACTCACCCCTACCTTGGAGAATTTCATTGTCCTTACCTGGCTCAAACTAATCCATCCTGACTTACCTAAGCTGGTAAAACAAAGGTACGGGACTGAATTAAGATCGCGAACTCTAGCCTCAATAAAACCTGAAATTTCTCAGGCCCTCTCCTCCTTGCTTGACGAAATCCACACTGCCAACGATGCCAAGATTATGCGCACCGCCGTTAGTGGCTACCGTAAACCCTCTGGCGTCAGAACTCCTTACAAGGTGAGCACGCGACCCCACCGTCCAGCCAAATCCTGCCCACTCTGCAAACAGGCCGGCCGTCTCGATTCTGGCCATTTCCTAAGTGAATGCAGTTTCCTTCCAGAACATGATCGCAAGTACATAGCCAAGGCCAGACAAATTGCTGACATCTTTGATGACCCCCCTGATCCTGAAACCAGGCCCTGTGTGGATGATCCAGAGAGTGACTCCGATGACACTAGACCTACCCCAAGTACCCGTGTCTACCGCATACAGACTCGCCAGTCACCATACCTAGACATGATCCATGCACACCACCCAGTGTGCATAACCATCGACAGTGGTGCCACAGGAAACGTGATTCGTCATACCCTCGTCCAACAACTTGGCTGCCACATCGCTTCCAGTTCCCAGTCTGTCCACCAAGCAGACGGCTCATCTCCCCTACACGTGGTCGGTGAGACACGCTTGTCGTTTAACCGTGAAGGCCGAACATTCACTTTCGAAGGCCTTGTTGTCGAAAACCTCGATGTGGACGTACTAGCGGGAACCCCCTTCATGGAAACTAATGATATCGCGGTACGCCCAGCAAAATGCCAAGTAATCCTTGGGGATGGATCCATCCTCAACTATGGCTCTCAGCAACCCACAGCCGTAAGCTCCACAGCACGCCGTGCCATCGTGCTGCGTTCACCTCCCACTTCCACAACTGTCTGGCCAGGCGAATTTCTAGAAGTAGAACTACCTAGCGATGCATCTCCAGACTCCGTGTATGCTTTGGAACCCCGGACTGATGCCCCCAGCGTAAGAAAGTTAACAGCTTCACAGTTGTGGCCAGCCCCAGCTATAATCTCCAGCGTGGCAAGAAAGATACGCATCCCCAACCTCTCTCCCGAACCGCATTTCCTTAAGCGGAATGAGCACTTCTGCCAGGTACGCGCTGTCTACACACCGGAACTCCGCAACGTCAACTCGCAGCCACTAGTCAGAGCGTCACCCAAGCCATCGGTATCTAAGGCCGAAACGAATCACTGCAGATGTACGCCTCGATCCTGACAACTTACTCCCCCGCGACATCAAAGCAAAGTTTACCTCACTCTTGAATGAATACGACCACATCTTTGATCCACACATCAAAGGCTACAACGGCGCAGAAGGTCCATTTGAAGCGAGGGTGAACATGGGTCCCCTGGAACCCCCCAACGGAAAGGCCGGCTGCCCCAATATGCCCGCCACCAACTACTGGAACTCCAACAGAAGTTTGACGAACTTGAAGCTCTAGGCGTCTTCAAACGCCCTGAAGACATCAATATTGCAGTCGAGTACTTGAACCCGTCCTTCCTCGTCAAGAAACCAACTGGTGGGTACCGCTTAGTCACAGCATTCGCTGATGTTGGTCGTTATAGCAAACCGCAGCCCTCTCTTATGACTGACGTAGATTCCACCCTACGTCTTATCGCCCAGTGGAAACATATTATTGCAACTGACTTGACTAGCGCATTTTACCAGATCCCACTCTCACGCGATTCAATGAAATACTGTGGAGTCGCGACACCATTCCGCGGTGTGCGAGTATACGCGCGATCTGCCATGGGCATGCCGGGCTCAGAGACAGCCCTCGAAGAACTCATGAGCCGAGTGCTCGGTGACCTTTTAAAGGAAGGAACTGTCGCTAAAATCGCCGACGACCTCTACTGCGGAGGAAATTCCCCAGATGAGCTCTTGCAGAACTGGAAGAAAGTGTTGCAAGCCCTCCACAAGTGCAACCTTCACCTCTCAGCCTCAAAGACCATCATCAACCCCCTGTGCACAACCATACTAGGCTGGATTTGGAACTCTGGCACTCTACAGGCCAGCCCGCATCGCCTTGCCGCCCTTGCCTCATGCCCAGAACCAGATACCGTCACCCGAATGAGGTCCTTCATTGGTGCTTTCAAGGTACTCTCCCGCGTTATCCCAGGCTGCTCCACGCTCCTCGCAAAACTTGATGACTCCGTTGCGGGCCGCGAATCTAAAGAAACGATCCAGTGGACAGACGACCTCTGCACCTCATTCCGCAACGCCCAGGCAGCCCTTTCTACCGCTCACACCATCTCGCTCCCCAAGCCGAGCGATCAACTCTGGATTGTGACCGACGGAGCTGTCCGGAAACCCGGAATAGGTGCCACAATGTATATCACCCGCAATGGCAGGTTACGCATAGCAGGATTTTTTAGCGCCAAACTGCGTGGCTCACAG
>BLFK01000032.1:25901-35901 GCA_014634185.1 Astreopora myriophthalma
ACGAACAACGAATGGCCAACCACCCCCATAGTGAGAAGGCAAAGGCCCCCCTCGCGAAGAGCCGCTCCGCTGATCATATCATGGTCGGCGATTTGGTCTACCTCTACTCTGACCGCAACAAGACTAGAGCTCGTGATCGCTATTTAGTTGTCGAAGTAACTGGCCCTTTCTGCAACATCAGAAAGTTTGTTGGCTCCCAGCTGCGAAGCACATCCTACCGTGTGAAGACATCTGATTGCTACAGAGTCCCGTCTGAAATAACAGCCTCCTGCCCACTAGTATCCAACGATGACGCAGCCTCATCATCCGACGAAGCCCCTCCAGGGCCGCTAGTTCATTCTCCTCCGTCTCCACCTGCAATACCCAGCGCAATCTCGACTCCTGCCACTAAGGAAATCCTGGATGACAGCCTTCCTGCTACCCAACCCGAGCCATGTGAAGCGACCCACCCCGACCCAGTGATAGACTCCCCCGCCAGCGACAGTAACCCCGATACCAGTCACCTACCGCGCAGATCCACACGCGTAAGATGCCACCCAGCACGTTACAATGACTTTGTTATGGACCCTAACTAAAAGAAAGAACCTTAATGTTGTTAGTTTTCGATATCATTTGTATATCCGTTACTGTTAGTCCGTTACGTGCAACTCGACTTTTCTTATTCACCCATAGAGCTCGTAACACGTTTGTGTAATCTTAGGGAGGGAGAAAAGAAAGTCACGCCAGTACTGGTCAGTGGCATGTTAGTTGTACGCATGCACTGCATCCGGGCTCGTGGGGTTTTTGTGTGTGTGTGTGTTTTTCCAGCATCCCCTTTTGCTTGGTGATTAAAACCTCAGTTGTGTAACGGAGCGTGTAACCGGTATACCTCTTCTTCATTTACTGGCGTTTGTATGCTGATGACACAATACTAAGTGCAGCTTCTACATCTACTGCTGAATTACAGGCTGAGATAAATTGTGACCTGTTAAACATTAAAAATTGGCTACTAGCAAACAAATTAAGTTTAAATGTGACAAAAACTGAATATATGTTTGTTGGTAGCAATTTCAAACTGTCTGGGTAATTTGGGTAGAACTTTTCCAATCAAGATTGGAGAGAAGGAGGTCAAACGAGTTCGCAGTACAAAATATCTTAGAGTACAATTAGATGCAAACCTTACATGGAATAAGCACATCAATGAGCTTTGTATTAAAGTCGATCAAGCAATTAGTAGTCTAAAACAGGCACGTGATTATGTATCTAGGGATATCCTTAATGTTATATACAAATCTCTAATCCAGCCTGTTTTCGACTACTGTGATGTTGTCTGAGGCAATCTGGGTAAAGGGCTCACTACTAGACTTCAAAAGCTGCAGAATAGCGCAGCAAGAATAATTACCTTTCAGGGTTATAATGTACGTTCTGCAGATATTATCAGGCAACTTAACAGGGAAATGCTTGCTTCAATGCACGAAAAAACCCTGTTTATTGATTTATGAAGTAGAAAACAAAAAGGTACCCAAATATCCAAGTGAACTTTTCACAAACACCTGTGAAAATAACCCTTAAAAGCCTCCGCTTAGAAATACGGAACAAAATATTGCCTTAAATCATATACCAAGGACAGAAGGGTCCTTTTCTTATAGAGGAGACACACAGTGGAATTTTTTGCCTAAAGACTGTAAGACATCAAAATCCAAAGACACTTTCAAAACGAGGTTGCTGGCTTTAGGAAAACGAACTGTTGATATCTAAGATTTATTTTATCTTAGGTCAAGTTGAACATTGTTTTAGTTACTGTATGTAATATTTATTTTATCTACTTTCATTTTTAATACGGCTTTCTTGTAAAGAAGTTAACAACTTATGAAATTACCGTATTCAAATAAAAGTGAATCAATTAATCAATCAATCAACGGAAAGGGTGAAGAAGAGAGAAGCCTATTCTTACACAGATAACTTGGTTGATTTTTCGTCCCCATCTGCACAGTTAGCCATAAGCTTGTCGTAATACTTTCCCAAATAGAAATGACCATTTTCCCAGTTGTTGTGAAGAGATGTCACCTCCTGAGAAAAAAGGAACAATCTCTAGGTTAGACAACAACAGTACAGGGAGAAATGATGTCCAAAATAGAAGCTAGGTTTTCACCTAAACATACCTTAATGCATCAGCCATGTAAGAGATTTATGAACTAAAATTCTGAAAATAGTAGCCTCTTATGTCACATGTGTACCGGAGTTGAAATGCGACTCATGACTGTTAATGATTAGTTATCGTACATTCTCGAGGCATAAAGGCTACCTTGTACTGCTGGATGACCCGGTTTGGTTCATAATGAGCTGTCTCTTCCATCCAGCGACCAATAAGCAACAATGCCTAAAAAATAATGCAGTTGAAGCATCATTATGATACAGGCAAACAAGAACCAGAATTGAATTGAGGCCTGAGGCCTGCTAGTGAGAATGTTGTGACTGAGTTTTCTTCACCATAGCCAGATCAGAGACAAGTGGCCGTCGAGAAACAAGCCCCAAATCACGTCCTAAGAATCTAGTCCATAACTATGCTAAAATAATCCCTCCTATTTCCAAAACTTAAGCAATCTGCAGTTAGACTTTTTACTAGGCATTTCTGGGAAGTTTCTGTCAGCTTCGATCTGTCATCATGTCCAAAGTTGGAACTGGAACAAAAAAAATGGCGGAGGTTGGGCAGTAAAGTTTCCGCCTACTAAATAGTAGAACCAAGAAGAGCCCCAAAGACCTTTGCATGGATAAATCCGTTTCCACTGTCTGACACATTTTTCGCCCCATCAGGCCACTGTTCACTAGAAAAAAAACAGGACAAAGGATATGATTTGGTTTTACCCATTCAATTCAGGACCCATGCTTCTTCCACAACTTAAGCAGAAAACTGCTGATGTTTGCCTTATTCATGTCTTAAAAGCCTTACTTACTGGCCCCCCAGAACACAATCCCCCCTTAAAGAAGCAAATGTTTAACCCATAAAAATACAGAAAAAAAATAACTTGCACAGGCTGAAAGATTAGAAACCACATTGTGCAGGAAAATAAACCGCATCACAGGAAAGTACCACCCATTGAAGGGCAAGGATATTTTGTTTGAGTCGACACACAAGTACGGACCCATTAAAGAAAGGCATTTCAGTTTTATAACGGAAAGAAGTGTTACGTAATTGAATCTACCTGACTGCTCGTTGCAAAGTGATCAAAGCTCGATGCACATCACCCTGAAGAAAAAAAAGATATCAATAAGGAAAGTTGACAGTTGGAAGTGTCTGTATCGATCATTACCATTATAAGTATGGCTACCAAAGCAACTTTGTTCAAACCCCAATGTCATCAACACTCTACTCTCACCTGGACTAACTTACTTTACAAACTGATGATAAAACAAAAGCAGCTAAAGAAGCTATAGCAAAATTTCTTCAAAGTGGGTATATTAACTCAAGAATTTCGAAAACATACGTCTCAGAAATGCTTGAATTGTTGGAGTACAAGTGAGTTCTTCGACTAAACTTGGAAGTTACCTGACTGGCCATCCACTTTGCTCGCTCAATGCACAAATTTGGTAAAGAAAAGTCACTGGCGCTCAAAAGAGAACTGTCTGCAGTTTGCACATGACCAGCCCTAATGATGAGAACAGTACTGATATTTAGGGTAAAATCAGCACGGCTGCATTATGAAGAATACATAACTTATAAGAAGACCTTATGAACAACTCAATGGGACGTACAGTAGTGCCAACTGGAAGAGAACTCTGTCCTGGATGGATGAACAGGCGCGTAGGAGGGGGGTTCGAAGGGTTCGAATGAACCCCCTTTGAAGATCAATAATGGCGGAAAAGTTCCTGTGGTCGAAATACATCAACCAAAGAAAAATAGAGATATAAACCCGTTCTTTAGCCTTATGTCTTACCCTCAGTAAAAATAAAAATTGTCAAGAACCCTTGGAGATTCAAAATTTTAATGACGTTTCATTCTTGCGGTAAAACCGCATACCACCGAATAGCTATCAGAACTTGACAGGGTGCAGAATGTACATTGAACTTTCTTAAACAATTATCCCGTCGAAATGATGTATATAGCTTAAAAAGCTGCTGTAAAACAAAGTTGTGATTTGCCTAAAATGGGTCTCAAAATGCAGGACATGAGGTTTCTGGGAACCTAGATTTTCAAAAATTTCAGGGGGAGCATGCCCCCGGACCCCCCTAGTCAGAGCACCTCCGGCGCTCAGCAAGATTTGGGGCTAAACAAACATCCCTATCGAAACCTTAGCTACGCGCCTGATGAAGATTAATATTTCACTAGAGTGTCTGTCTCTTTTAAGGGATATCACCAATTTTTGGACTATACTCACTTGGTCCATGTTTACAAACAAAGGAGATGATTATAATGATGATGACGATGAAGATGAAGATATTGATGGCTTCGTAAATAATGCATATCTGCGTGCACACCCCAATTAATATGGTTCTTTTCCCTTCTTGATGTGGTGAAATTCCCTACAATTTTGCATTTACTTTGCACCGTACTGGCAATTCCTGATGCAAAAGCGAAAAAAAAAAATGGCATGACAACTTACACTCTAGCAACCTTTGCACTTTGTAACCAGCTCTTCCCTTGCTCCTTTCGTAGCCCCTCTGATCTAAAGACCAATCACAGAAAGTGTGATACGACAACGAATCTGTCAAAGATTGGAACTCCAGAGCCTTGATCCACTGACAATACACCATCAATGCAAAACATCGGTGAACAATGTGATCAGCAACGGTCCTTCTCAGCGCTACTCTCACCTGAAGATCTTATGTCACCAACATTTGCAATTGAAACATACATGTACTGTAGGTTAATCTCCTAACTACTGCATCGATGACCTTTAATATATTAAACAAACAAAATTACCTTTGTAGGAGCTTTAGGACAACACGACGCAAATTGAGTATCGGCTCTCTTGTGCGAAATGATGTCTGGATGAAACAGAAACCAAGAAACGTCACAATGGCGTATGCCATTTTGCAGTGTCAAGGGTGCAAAGGAGATTAAAGGGCCGGGAAAGATGCAAAATAGAAAATCCACGAGCATATAGTACAGAAACTGGACGATCTGTGTGGCTAACAGGACCCTCAATAAACCAGTTCGTCATTGCTTTACCAATGGTGAAACAACTACTACCCCTTTACTGAAGCCAACTTTGAACACAAGGTCTAGGCCTAAAGGTTAGCATTAGTAGAAGAAGAGCAGCAAATAAAATGACATCCAAAGAGATGGAATGATGTATCACTAGATTTTGAGGTAATGCATTGAAATGGTTGCCTGAGAAAGTAATTTCTACCTTACTGATTGATCTTGATAAAAAGGACAAAAATCCTCTTGCTCTCGTGCAAGTTAATTGTGACAGCTCTTCTTTACTACCTGTGAAATATGCAGACGTGATTCCCAGTCGTCAGCCACACCTCTGGTGTCCTCAACATCAGTTGCAACATGAAACCGCCTCTGTACAGCTTCCTCTAGCTCACGTAACATGTGAAGCCTGGGGGCAGAAGATGACAAGGTACTGTGTCACTGGATATCCCGTCACAGTAAAGAAAGGACAGCATCAAAGGACAGACTATATCAGGTGGAGAAAATAGATAAGCTGTTCGTAAAGAGTAGGGGAGTCCCTGGTCTAATGGTCTATCTGCCAAGTGTGCATAAGTGTAAGATAAGATCAGCAAGATAAGACACGACCAGACAGGATAGGATAGGATAGGATAGGATAGGATAGGACAGGACATGATAACACAGGACAAGACAAAACAAGGCAAGGTAAGGCGAGGTAAAGTAACAAGATAAACTATGACAAGATAATAAATTAGGTCAATGAGATGAAATGAGATGAGGTGAGATGAGATGAGGACAAGTTCAGATAAGGTAAGATAAGATAAACACCCTTGGGATATTTTTTCAATGTGTACCTCACAATGTGTTCATAACCACGCTGGTAGGATCCAGACTCCATGCTGGCAGCAGACAAAAAGCCCATCTGTTGGCTTCGAACTATCTTCAGTTGATGTCTAAATTCATTTTCATTCTGGAATATGGACAGAATATGTTGGCAACCAGTGGCATCAGGCATGCCCATGCGTTTTAAAACTGACATGAAGACAAGGAATACAAAGAGCTAAAGTTACGAGCTTGCAAAAAAGGTTCTCAACAGTTCTGTTCAAGACTGTAGCAACATCATTGTTCTAAGTTGATTCAAAGATCAACCCACTTTTGAAACACATTCAATATTCATAAAATGATAATCAACACAAAAACGAAACTGTTATTCGCACCTTCTCTTTGGCAGCTAACAAGATTCGCCCCAAGCCAATGTCCCAATCATCCACACCCCTTTCCTGACAGACGAGAAGATAAAGGGATCAGCGTTTCTAAGTCAATGATACATGTGGCAATTTCGTTTAGAATGCAATCACAAATAACAAGGTATTTGTGCCCCAGAAATGGTAAAACGATGTAGCCTAACATTAAGAGCAGTTGGTGAATACCAATTTTAGGTAGCTTTCAAGAGAGTCCCACTGGCCCAGTCTCCAACAAGCCTCCACGCGGTAAGCATTGAGGCATTTCTCCCACTCTGGCCTTCAATGTAAAATGTAAAATCAGGTGAGTCATGTACCTTTGAACACTGACCAACAAAAGTGAGAAGTTGGTGGCACAAGCACTTCATACATCATAATTGCGGGCTTGCTGACAGCCGGTCTCTCCAGTGAAGGGCAGGCTATCATTGAGGCTTATAAAGGGGCACTTTTTGTTACACTTCTCAATTACTCAGTAGGTTTGTGACCAATTCAGAATTTTTCTCTCAGGAATGATCCTTAAACTAAGCTTTAACAATTTCACAGGGTTGACAAACGTAAGCATTGCGGGTCCAGTATAATAAAGCAATAGAGGACTTTTTCCGTGTTTACATAGCCTCATGAAAACACGAGAAGGGGTTGGGAGAATTCGAGACTGTTATGCAAACCCGAGACGCAGTTGAGGGTTCGCATAACTGTCGAGAATTCTCCCAACCCCTCGAGTGTTTACATGAGGCTATGTAAACATGGAAAAAAGTCCTCTATTGCTTTTATAAAATATTTCTCAAAAATAATTCGTCAAATGAAGGAAAATGCTGTTTGTTTTGCTTTGTGATTGAAACAGGTTTTCTCGATACACGCTCATATTTCCTACCAGCCAATCAAAACACGTGTTTGACAACACAACCAATCAAAATTCGTGTGATGTCACAACCGTGTTTACATACTCTCATCTAAACACACCTATTGACCAATGAGAGCGTGCGTACTATCCTAATTATTTCATAAAACAACTGAGTAGCATTCTGGCAAACATTCAAAATTTCACATTGATCAAGACCTTGCTGCACACTACACACACGTGAAATAATTTAAAATACCAACCACAGCCTTTTACAATCAATTCAATTTCTAACCATTCGAAGGATGCCACACAGATGTTATTCTTTTAAGTGACAAAGTCTTTTAAGATGCAAGTGACAAAACCTTTTAATACTCAAGTGACAAGAACAAACATCCCACAAAAGATGTCATTCCAGCGAACATACCTTCTCGTAACTACTCCGTTCACATGAATGAGAGCGGTTGTTACTTGCCCAAGGTCAATGAGGCACTGTAATAGTCCCTGATAATTCAACAGAAGAGAACCTTCTATGAACGTAGTATCGTAGTATGCATCTACTCTTTTCTACCACCAGAAACAAAACACCATTAAACAGCACGATAGAGAATGGACTGTGGAGCACCACCAGAACTGAATAATCACTTGAAAGGCTGTGAGTGCCAAACCAACTGCGCACTGAATGTCTGTTGGTGTAATAACCTCTAAAACAATACTTTTCTTGCAATGTTCACCCAATCAAAGTAAATCCCTGTGGCAATGGTTTCACATTATGCACAACCAGGTAAGCCAACTTAAGGTACATGTACAGTATGGATGCTGAATATTACATTATTCACTCAAGGGGAACGTAAAATGCTCTCAACCTATTAAATACAAATGTTTTACCTTGCGATGTCCTATCTCATCAGGTTCTTCTTGGATTTCCTTTTCATAGCGAGCCGAGGCATCACAAAGTTTTCCTACGAAGACAAGAGGTTATGTCGTCATTGGTTCTGTGTGACCTTGAATAACACAGGCAGCAAAAGCGGCATTAAGTTTACGACAACTATTGATTCCTTAAAATTTCAAAATAAGTGTTCATGCACGTTATAATTACTGACGAAAAGTACTGTGATGGTTCTTGCTGCCAAATGATCTATATCCCATCACCAGACTGGGTAAAAACCATTCCCTGACTTAACTCTCTGTTAACTAAAGCCACTGGTGAAGTGACTGACAGCAACCAATTCTAGAACAGACATCATTTTGAAATGGCATGACCTTTAGCAACAACATTAAGGTCTTGATTTTACCATGACCACGAAAATTAGTTGTCAATGTTTTCTGCGACGTTTCCCTGAGAGTGGAAACTCCAAATAATTTCAAGTTATTGCAAGCATTTACTGAATTACCACTTTGGTTTGTGACCCTCTTAGTTCAGAAGTAGTCTTACCAGAGCTTTTCTGATCCAGGATCTGTTCATGCAGTGTTGGTTGCTGTTTTCGGCTAGCAGCCACGCCTGCAACGCCATCAGGCTCATCTAATGCTATGTACAGCTTCTGCATGAACTCTAGATGCTGTTGAACATCTTGCTTTTGACTTGAGATAAAGGCCTCAAAGTGCATCAATGCACGTGCGTACGCCTTGCAATGAAATGAAGCATAGGCCAAGACATCCTGTTTCAACATCAAATACAGTTTAAAGAAGCTGAGACTGTACTTAGCTTTTTGTTTTCATAATCTTTTGTGACTTGTTGATCTTTTGTTCCACTTGTTTCGCTTTTCAGTGTGTCTGTCTTTTGTTTGTCGCTGCTTTTTTATATATAAATATGCTTCAAATATGATTTCCAGTGCTTTGTGTAGGCAATACTCAAGGTGATTCTAACTGTTGTAATCTGTATAATTTCATAACTTTTTCTTTTTTTTTCTTCTGTATTTGACATTGCCTATCTATTCTGTTTCATTTTGAGGGAGCTCATAAGCCCAGTGCTTTCTTTATGAGCTTCCTCTCCATTTTATTTCAAATTTTATAATTTGTATCTTATATTTTATCTCTTATGAAATGGCAAATAAACTGAACTGAACTGAACTTGTTCTTAGTTTATGTATTTTGCAACGTACATCTGCTGTCTCTTGGATTCTAGATATAGTATACAGCAACACTGTGGGAACTATCACAGTCACAACTGATACCATAATGTCGTTAATTGAACACTTTCACCCAATGGATAATACTAAGCAAGTATACGAGGGAAGTAACTTCCAAACATTTACAAGAAACCTGGACCAAAATACAACTCAGACTTGCCTGGGGAATTTTTTCAAGGAATGCTTCCACTGCTTTATGTTCGTCCAGAATTCCTGGATAGCAAAACAATCCAGCAAACAAGTGTAAACAATCTACAAAAACATGACTTGAGAGGAATTGACTAATTAATCATGTTTCCTTAAAGGCAAATTAAGGCAAAAGTTGAACCTTCAACAGAGGAACCAGCCCGGTTCTTTGAAGAAAATAGCTGTGTTTTCACTGCTAGACTACGTGTCCTTGCTCTTGTCCAACGACTCAAATAATCCAGGGCAGAAAACACTGTCTGAGCACTCATTTGATGAAAATCTAGAAGGAATAAGTTGACAAGTTTGCCTTGAACATTGAAAAACATAGCCTCAACTGAATTGCCCTTTAACAAATAGATTCCATGCATGCTTCTGTTCGGTCACAGATCATAGATGGAATCAAAATGTGGTGGGAATAAAATGGGTGCAGATGAGCTGTTAAGAGATTTTGTCACTGATGTTCTTGGCACATTTTGACGTCTTGTGTGGGGTCTAGCACTAAATGGAC
>BLFK01000032.1:40901-43035 GCA_014634185.1 Astreopora myriophthalma
GTTTCTTTATAGCAACTAACATTATAACAATAAATGATGATGATGATGTGTGTGGTTTTGTTGTTGTTGTTTTGTCCTAAGTGTTGCTGGCTGAATCATAAGACAACTATTACCTCAAATACTGTCTGTTCTTCTACAGGGTCATACGTGAGCTTATCAAGCCTACAAGTGCAAAAGAAAAAGATATTAAACTTTCCCCAAACATCAAATACAATGCAGAACACGACAAATGAAAATGAGAAAGGTAACAGAACCGGGCTGGTTTCCCAAACATTTCCCAGGAGATTTTTTGAAAAATTACTCCGAATTAAGCAATTCTGAAGTGACGAGAACTGAAGTGTATCTACAATGTGGCTTATTAGGCTTCAAAGATGTGAGGAGGTTTCAATTACAAAGCTGTCTCTGAACTTTAGTCCATTGGTATTACAGCTGTAGGATCCTTTCATGGTCCTTTTTCCCCCAAGATAACAAATGACAACCTTTGAAGGAAATAATTATGGATAAAGTTTCTAGTTCAATGCCAACAAAACCGAACAAGTACTTACTAAAAATGGGTCATGAGAAAACCTCGTTAGTGAACTCTTCTGCATCATTGTTGACGATGTTGTTTTTGTTGCAGTCTTACAAGAGCTAAAGATACTTCATGACTTAATTGTTCAGACAAAGGAATGTGAGTGAAACTGACCTGCCAGGATCAACTGCTCCCAGCTCACCAAGACATTCAGCAACCAATACCTTGGATGCAGGGTCATTCTTATGACAACTAGACATCAGCTTGAAAACATTGAAAATTAAAACAGAATGCGGTTACTCAAAATAGCAAGATATCTACCGTCCATTAACTTTGTTTCCAGTGAGTTGTGGCAGTAAATGCATTTCATTTCCAAGTAATTATGTCAGTGAGATAAAAATTATGTGGTTAGCTCCTTGAATCCAAGAAGTTAGTTAATTAGGGAGTAACATCACAGTATTTTATTGTATCAATATGGGCATACAAGCATGGCAGGTTAAAAAGGCAAAATACTTCCCCTCGAGGAACAGCTTTAAAAGTTAAATACTTCATTACACATTTGAAAAGAGCAATGGAAGAATGGGGCTCGACTCTGAGAGGCAGAGCCATCTCAAATTTCAAAATGCCACATTAAATATCTATGGATACGAAGTGACTGTTTTTAAGTTGTATGTACAGTCTTAATACCAGATACGCCCAGGGTGAATTCTTTCATGTGTTCCCATGTGAACATTACCAGTGCCAGGTTTGGACAGTATCACTCCAACATTTCGAGATATGTTCAATCGAGGTATGTTACTCCTGGGTTCAAACCATTTTCTTATTTCGAGAAGTATTATTGATCTTGTGATCGATGATCAGACTAGGATGACATGTAATGTCAAAGGTAACCAAAAAAAAAACAAACAACCAAAGCTCAATATCTCTGGAATGGGGTGGGTGGCCTTCCAGTCAAGCATCAATTATGTTTACTTGATAGACAACCTTAAAACAACTAGCCCTTTGTCTTACCACACTAATGAGCTGTGGGATGATAGGATCAACAGTTTCGTTACTGAGAACATAGCCATGGAGTGTAGCCTGGAGACAAAGAAAGACAGCGATTGTTGAAATTTTTCCCAAAGTAGTGTCATGCTGGCCCTCTAAAGATGATAATAAGGCAGTTGCTATATTACCCTCAAGGGCGAAATAGGCTACTTCTGAATTGTGCAAGAACCCAAAGAAGACTGTCGAGGTTCAGGGGCATAACTTGCATTTTCTCTTGTTAAAGAAAAATGCAAATTATTACCCTGAAACTTGACTCTTCTTTTTTTCTTGCACAATCTGAAACTAGCCTATTAAGGTATCAGTGTACCCCAAATGACCATCATACTTCGGCGCCGCTTTACGGTGGGACGTTTTACGCAAACCCTACAAAAGTATATATTTTCTGAAAGCTTAATAATTGTAGATTACGATGGTATATTCATTAACATAAAAAAAATTACGGTTTTCCAAATATAGCGCGCTATTTCTCAAAGTACAGAGGTTCACTAATCAAGTTCGTTTCCGGTCGGATTTGAGCGGGAGAACGCGATTAATATCGCTATGTCTTCTTGACACCTTTCTCTAAAAAACGGTGTC
>BLFK01000032.1:52260-84009 GCA_014634185.1 Astreopora myriophthalma
CCCTTCTAAGATGAAAGTACCTGCAAAGTTTATGCAATAACGACTGCACCTTTTTCAATGATTCTCTTATCGATGCTTCATGATTATGCTGTAAAGTCAAACCTTCTAATAAGAAGTCTCTTGAAAGTTTTGACACTGGTTCCAGCTACCTTACTCAGGCCACCTTGATGAATTAATCCGTAAGTTGAAGTTAACAGCAATACAATTGTTGAACTGAAATAATGCACCACCAGAGCTGGCTCACTCACCCATACACCAATTAGGTTAACAACATTTACAAGTTAACAGCCAGTCAAATAAGAGGCAATATTGTGTCCCCAATAGTTTAACATGCTCACATTTTTGTGCCAGAATACATCCGGACATTGCATTAAAAATCAGCCATCAATCAACTGCCAGTATGAAAGGACTTCCATGGATATTTCCTCTTTCCTCGGTACCAGAATCCACTGCACAGTGGAGTGCAAATGTGTGTCTAGATTGCATTGTGGAGTAAAATGGAGGCAGAGCAGCCAAGTGGTTAGGGCACTAGACTCGAATAGTCTAGATTCAAATTCACCTACACTGCTGGATAAAAGACTCAAAGGCACTTTTGTACAGGGTTAGTCTCAACCTGAAGAAAAATAATATTGTTCACAAGTGTTGAGTCATAAAACAAAACTACACACAGAAGTGTGAGAATTCTCGCCGCTATGCTTCAGGTTGAGGTTAACCCTGTATACAGATGTGTCTTGTATTTTTGTCCAGTGGTTTTGGTAAAATTGAAACTGGACTATTCCAGCAGTCCTGGGTTCAAGTCCAACTCTGCCCATGAGCTGGAGTTGCTCTAGGTAGTCCTTTGTTCACCTCCTCAGCTGCACTTGTCAATTAATAGACAACTGGTCTGCCTTCCACCATTTCACATTAATTCTTAACTCTGTTATTTTCATTGCCCCTGAAAAGCCCCCAAGGGAAGTGGTCAGTAGAGTAGTTTTTTTAGTATTATTGTTGGTTTGTCCAACATTGTTGGGATTTCTTGCAACCATCTGCTTTCAAGCACTGTGAGTAATTCAAGTAATTCACTCTCCCGTGTGATAATAATGCAATCTGAATGTCTGAAAATCACATACAATGCCTATTGTACATGTTGTATAACTCCTCAACCAAAGATATTGAGCAGATCTTACCTTAACATTTAAACTCTTCTTGTTAACCCTCTCCATAATAAAAGCCTCACATAAACATCTGACTAGGAACTAGAGGAATGAAAAGGAAAAAAGAAACAACACTGTATGTATAGAGAAGCAACTTTTCTGTCTTGCTGCAACACAACAACGGCAAGACACTTAAGGCCCTGTTGCAGCTTGCAGTGTTTTGTGCAACTGTCTTGAAATGCTCCCCACAGTGCAGTTGCAAGACATCGCCATTGTTATTGTAACATGTCTTGCATTATTGGGTGAAATTGTTGCAAGACAAGTTGCACAAAAAGTATAACTTGATTCTACTTTCTTCAATGGCCTCTGCAACTTGACTTTCAATGATTTCAGCTGTTGCAAGGAATGTTACAACAGGCAGTCTCATTGCAAGTTGTCTTGCATCTGCACTGTGGGAAACATTTCAAAACAAGTTGCACGAAACACTACACACTGCAACAGTACTAGTTAAGTGTCTTGCCATTGTTGTGTTGCAGAAAGACAGAAAAGTTGCTTCTCTATACATACAGTGAAAATGTGAAAATGTTTTGTCTGTCCAACTCCTCTTACAATGGCATTACGACAGAAGTTGCACGGAACATTGCACTGTGTAACAGTGCCTTTAGCAGTCATTTCGTCTGTCTTCATCAAGAGGAAGTACCAAAGGGAATGGCTGGGAGTTATTAACAATCTTCTTTCAAATTTCAGGCTGATTTTTTGTTTTGCTGAAAATGTGTCATCTTTTCCATTTGGTTTTTGCGCTACCAACCTGTTGATGTTGCTGACTGCCAACAAAGTCCACCAACTTCTGGTTGATATCTTCTGTCATGCACAACTGTGTTAAAGGAACTGTGCGGCCTTGACTGGTTGGAATACATTTGTAAACATAAGCAACAAATTCGCAGAAAGCCCTCTGAAAAGATAAAATACAGTCAAAACAACAGTAATGCATTATAAGCTTGGGAGTTACAAGGAAAGAGACAACACTTACTGTAACTTCAGCTTTAAAGACATGTTTCAGAGGCTACTACTGCCATCATCAGATACATAACTTAATGATAATGATGAAGCAATGTTATTACCAATGGTGAATCAGGCATAAAGTTGTACTTGGAAAGAATGCTCCTCACAGGAATCATACCTACGACGTTCCAATAACTAGAGCTCTCAAATGCCTTCCACTCAGCTTCAGGAGACTAGTGGGAGCTAGGCCATTAAACTATAGGTTCAGCTGACACATACACGTCCTACATATTGCTAAGACTGAAATGTTGAAAGGTGGCATTCTTGCAGTTATAATAAATGAGGTGACACATTTCAAAGCCTGGTAAATGAATGAAGTGTTGCATTTATGATGTCATACAACTTCGTTTTGAACATAAAATGAAAATGTATTCTTTCAAACAAATGACTGGGCACAGCAAAAACACACTTTGATGGTACCGTACATATAAACTATGCCAATTGAAAATTCTGGTTCATAAGTAGGCACTTGTTATCAATTACAAAAAGAAAAATAACCTTGAGCTCATTCGTCAGATATGCCTGTAGACCATCATTACATAGAATCCTTCTGAGTGTGAGTAAGAACAGATTGGCATGCCTCACAGGGAAAACATATTGGAGAGTGGGGTGGGTGGTTGAGCTTCTGGGTTGATTTTCCTTCTTTTCAACAGAATGTCTGGCCAGGATCTCTAAACACTTTGCAAGAACAGACTCCACGCTAATGACTTTTTCTCTGCAGGGAATGCATGTATAGTGAAATGATATTTCCTTTCATTTAATGCTTGCTTTCAACTAACAACAACAACATTTTACAAAGGAGACTACTAAAATACATGTAAATAAGCAACTCACCCAAAAACAGCACACCAATTGAGTCAGGTGTGAGCAAAAATAATAAATAACAAAATTCACAGATTGTATTTAACTACGTTAATAAAATTATTACAGCTACAAAGTACAGATATAATGCAAATGAAAGCTAATTATTACAAAATGATACAAATACACGATAAACACAAATACACGATAAACACAAATACACAAGTAATAATCAGAAGAAAAAATATACGGTTTGTAAAAAGAAGACAACTGTAATTTACAACAATGTCAATTTATTAATATCAAAAGCTAGTACTTATGGTAATAATAATAATAATAATAATAATAACAATAATAATATAATAATAATAATAACATTTTCTTTTCAATAAATCTGCTAACTACCAGTTTTTGGGCAACAACATTTTTTTAGGGAGATGGTCACCTTCACTATTAATTAATTTTGATAAAAAGTGCATAAAATTCTTTTTTTTTTCTCTTAAGTTTATTTACTTTAGGTCAAGAAAAAGAAAAGAATTGGTGTCACTATAACTGTCTGTGAGGAATTTGTTTTTAGATTTCCAGATATTTAGGTGACATGCTTCTGGTCTGATGGCCTCATGGGTTTAGTATGCAGGAGCATTTCCTGTGCATGAATATTGAAGAAAACAAACCAATGCCTCAGATATTTCACACTGTCCAACAAACATTCAACATTTTCTAATTGAGGAACTCAAGGAAATGTCTTGAGTGACTTTTGACTTGGTGTTTTGTCCCTTTGTCAACAAGTGGTCAACCTCTAAACAAAAAACACCGAAACGATTCCACAGCGAACTGTCACAACTCACACAAAATGCAAAAGCATGCGACTTGCAACAAGTTGTTTCGATTGTTTCAAATGTTTTGATGATCTGTTTCTTTTTGAATGTCAAAAGATATTAGTACCTGCCATTTCCTGGTAATTTCTCAACAATGGTCACCAACAGCTCCAAAAGAAAACAAATGCAATTAACAAACTCATCCAGTACAGGCATAGCAGGGAGTCCACTCCAAGGAAGCAAGCCAATTATTATGTCAAGTGCCACCTAAACAAAAAAAAATCCATAAAACGTACACTTCATTTCAAGGCTTACAAAGTAAGTTGGCTGACTAGTACATGCATATATTTATTCAGTACAGAAAAATAACGTGAAGCACATTCCTAATCAAGTTTAAGGTGAGTTGTGTTCTTCCAACAGTTTACAGCTGACACCCTCATGGGACAAACCTGATGAAAAACCCCACAGGATCTTTGAGGATTCTTAAAGATATTCAAGGACCTGCTAAAGATCCTAAAGGATAAGGACGTTTTAAAAATCTTTGAAGGATCTTGGAGGGATATTTCAAAGATCTTCAGTTCCTTAACTATGTGCAAAGATCCTTAAGGACATTTTAAGGACCTTGTGAGGATCCTACAAAGATCCTTATGAAAACAAGTACAAGGATCTCAACAAAGATCCCGTGAGGATCCTTCATGGATCTTTAAGGATCTTTAGAGCCATTTCGAAAAGATCTTTAACAGGATCCTCAAAGATCTCGGGCAGGATTCTCAAGGATCCTTGAAGATCCTGCCACGATTTCTGAGGATCTTGTTCAGATCTTTATCAGGATCCTCAAAGATATTTGAAGATCCTTAAAAGATTTTCATCAGGGAACAGCCATGGTGGAGAGGGGGAAATCCATGACAAGCCCCAAAAAGGTCCACAAAGGAGGCTGTAGGATCCCTTGACTAATTTATTTATTTATTTATTTATTACTCTAGCCATAGGCGGCTAGAGTTATAAATCCATGTTTAACTCTTTTTTATTTTATTTATTTATTATTTTTTTGGGGGGCACGATTTTCCAATCAACTATCGATTAGCTGGCACTATCGATGTTAGTTTGAGCGGTCTTTTTAAATGAGTGTACGTACTGGGATTCGAACCCACGCTCTCCTGCCTCAGAGGCGGTAGCGATCTCCACAAGGCCATCGAGCCAATGTCGCATCCGGTGGGGAAGAACATCTATTAATACCTTCTTTATGTGACCGGAAACCATTACTTCTCCATATCCGGTTGTATTATGACACCAGTCAGCCATCTTTAGCCAGCTATTTTCTTTTCATCGTAGAATTACTGCTGGTGAAATGTCATCAAAATGCCATGGGAAAAACTTGTCAAGCACCCGTTTCCCAATTTTGAATCAATCAATGCGTATTGTAACACTTTTAGGTGCATACAATGAAGTCTATTCGACGATCAGAATTTTCTTTATGTTATCGCTATCGTTGTGAAATGTTTCACTGACCAGTTTCCAGGGCCGGCTACTATTTGATGTCAGCTTTCTAGCAAGTTAATGATGCTTCATGATCTTTCAATCAAAACTTGGCTAAAAGAGAAGCTAGAGTATAGGCTACCCATAACCTCTTGTTATTTATTTGTTCCTCCTAACCCTAGCTGATACATAATTATGTAGATATAACATGAGAAAGTAGTATAGTAACAATTAGAATTTACAAAGGAAATACAATATAAAATTACAACAATGAAATTAATTAACATTGTATACAGGAAGGAGTGGAGAGGGGCACATCATATATAGATATAACCTAACATTGTGCCCCTTAGAGTTAAGTATAACAAAAGACTTGAAATTTTTAGTAAAAAAAGGAAAAAATGATGAAATAGCTCAGTAAGTTATAAAAAAAATGATGTTTTGTTAGTATTGAGCAAGGTACAAGTATGAAAGTGCTTTTCTGAACATTTTATTAGATGGTTTGTCCCTGATGAATTGCAGAATATTATTCCAAAAGAAATTTCCAATAACGCTGGGACAAAATCTCGTAATATTAGTTCGAAAAGAGGGTATGACAACTTGATTGGATGATGCACTGTAGGTATTGTAGTTATGTAGCTCACATACTAGTGAAACAGGTATATTAGGAAACTTTTCATGGTGGAAATAGTCATAAAAATGCATACATGTGTTCAGGTTAACAATATCAGGAAATTTCAAAAGGCTTAAGGATACAGAGCGTGGAGTTATTGATTCCATTAAAGGAACATGATTTATAACACAAACCACTTTGTTTTGTAATTTTATGATTTGAGACAAAGGAGCATAATAAGTATTTCCCCATAGTGTACAAGCATAAGTAAGGTATGGATATATAAGAGAATCTGCAATACAATCTTCGCCTGTTGACTCTGGGAAGTTGTAAAATCTCAGATTGTAATCCCTAGAACATCTCTCCCGGGATAACAATCTCACGTAGGTGTCATCGACCTCTTTTGCATACTTTGTGATACAATTCTCAATTTGATCAATTCTTGTGTTAGCCTCATGCAGTTCTCCATTATTTTAGTACCTCCACCTTAGTATCCAAAGATTCATTCAATTTTGAAATCAAGCTTTCATTTTTCTTGGTTTGACTCGGGAGAGATTCAATGTCTCTTTGAATCTTGACTTGAGTTCCTTTCAATTCTTTCAAGTCATCACTTATTGAACTTAACTGATGGCATATGAAAGCCTCAAAATCTTCTTCCAATGATTCCTTCTGTTCTCCTCTTTTTGAACACAGTGTTTGTTCCTTACTTGTTAAGTTTGTCTGTTTTTGTTTTTTTTTTTAAGGCAAAATTTACGACAAAAAGCAAGAAATTATCTCAAGTAAGCAGAGCTAGCAAAAACACGGTCATCCTGCTTGGTAGCCGCTGACCAATTCCCTGACTAAGGCAAATTCAAGGGGAAAAAAACTTAAGTTGAGAGGCAGCTTGATCTTTAACAAACCTTTTTGATGCACAGAAGACCTGTCCGAAGCAAATGACAGCAGATTTTCCACAACCCCGCTATACCACTTTGTGCAAACTGGTAGATGTCACCTATCACATGACCAATGATTTTGCTGAAAACAAGTTTTTAAATACTATTCCTCAGAAACAAGCACATGTGTTTTAAAAAGAAAAGTAAAACAATAATTCTTCTGAGTTTGCCATCTATGTAGTCTGAAATTGGTTATACTGAATAGGAGGTAGGGCCTCCTGGGAAAGTACAAGGCTTCTTATAACGGGAGGCCTTCAAAGTGCCCATTGTGCTGCCAACAGCTCCAACCAGATGCAGGATTCACCAGGACTATATCAACAATGAAGTTAACACTCTATTGAATACAAACCTGGTGGCCTCTTGCAAAGCATAGCAATCCTCTGCATCCCTAATGCATATCAATTTCATCACCATGTTTAGCTCCTTCAAAGACAAAAATATTATAGGCAACCATTAATATTACAAAGCAATCCACGCAAAACCTTCTTTTGTTTAATAAGTCACTCCCAGAACAGAATTCTATCATTAAATTATTACAATACAAATCGTGGATACCTTGCTATTTTACGCACCATTTTTAGATCATTATGACTGTCATTTAACTCAACACTGTAAGTACCTCATTCTCAGCACTTTCCCCGAACTGGAAATGCCTAAGGTAAAGTGGCAAGGCCTCTGCAGGGTGTTGATGTAAGCAGAAAAGATCTTCATCTATAGTCACAAGATCTGGAAAGCAGATGTCAGGACAAAATCAATTAACAAAGAACAACAGTATCATACTAACTACTGTCAGACTGTACCCACCTTCTAACAAAGCAACAAACTCAGTCAGCAGCTGTTTGTAGAAAACCAAGTCTTTTCCCTTCACCAACTGTTGAGAGAAGCACCAGAGTCATATAGTAAGAGGCAGAAAAAAACGAGTTATTGTCCTGCCTCACTTATGCTTGGCAGGGCAAAAACTGGTGTTTCTTCTGCCTCTCACTATCCTAGCTGCTGCTGTACGCCCTATTAAAATAATTCTTGTACTATATACGGTATGGCAGCTGCCCAACCCCAAAGTTGAGGAGTATGAAGTCCTCAATGTGTTACAATTATTGTAATGACTTAGTATCACGATGGTCAAGACACCTGTTTCTTTCATTGTGTATATCTTAGTAGTACATTGCGCACATTGTGACGTCATAATCACATAATTTATGACACTCTCCCAGGCGGATTAGATAAGACATGATATGGAATGATTAGCAAAGGATAAATGTTTAAGAAAAGTATCGTAATGAATCTGATATCGTTCATGTCAAGTATTCATTTCTGATTGCTCCTGGATTCTATGAATTGCCTTCTGAGTGGCAAGTCATACTGGGGAACGTCATTTATCGGCTATAGCGTCTTTGTCTTCCTTCTCAATACCTTGTGCATTGTTCTCGCTCGACACTTCCAATGGATAAAGCTTCTCTATGGGTCTTAATAATTCACTACAAGAACTTATTCTTAAAGATACAGATCTGACTAATCCGTTTTTCCCTTTATGTAAATCAGTAAAACACCTATTTTCCACTGATTACATGGTACATTATTATCATGTATGAACAATGTCTCCTATAGCAAGTGCTGTCTTGTTTGATGCTTTCTTTTGGTAAGAGTTATATTCATGCAGACTTGTCAGATATTCCTTTTGCTATCGTGTCCAGAAGGCTTGTATCACTATCTCATGATACTTTGCTCTCTTCATTAGCTCTTTTATTGAAACATCAGTTGGGATATAGTCTGGATCTGATTCTTTGATGCTAACTCTTGTGTCTGGTAATGTCAGAAGATGGTGTCCACATAAGAAATGTGATGGAGTTAAGGGAGAGGCATCGTTAATATCCACATAAGGATATGTCAAGGGGCGGCTGTTTAACACTGCCTCTACCTCATTGAGTATTTAGTTCAATCATGTTCAGATAGGCTTCGCCTATAGTCTATAGTTTTTTTTGAGACATCTTTTCACTAGTCCAACAAGTCTTTCGTAGAATCCTCCCCACCATGGGGCTCGTTCTGTTATGAATTTCCAAGTGATGTTACGGTTGGCGAGGAACTGTTGTGATGCATTTGGCTTGAGGACTTGGTGTTTTATCGTTTAGAGTTCTTGAGCTCCAGCTTTGAAGTTTTTTGCATTGTCAGAAATGATAAATTCATTTCTGCATTTGCATTGTCAGAAATTGATGCATTGTCAGAAATGATACACCTCGTCGACTAATAAATCTTCTGAATGCCCTAAGAAAGGCCTGGGTTGTCTGATCTTCCACTAACTCGAGGTGTATGGCTCGTACTGCGGCACAAGTGAATAGATAAATATAAACTTTAGGTGAAGTTTGATTTCCTTGGTCACAATCATAAAGAGGACCTGTGTAATCGATGCCTGTAAATTGAAAGGCCTGTGATTGTAGAACTCTTGATTTCGGTAAAGGTGGTGTGGGTAGAGATCGAAATGGTGGTCCTTGGATTTTTCTGCATGTCACGCACTTGGAGATGATTCTTTTAACCAACTGTCGACCTTGCGGTATCCAATATGTTTGTCTGATGTGAGTTAGTATTTCACAAACTCCACCATGCATAACCGTCTTGTGCATAGATTGGACAATGAGTATAGTCAAGTAATTGTCTTTTGGCATGAGGATGGGAAACTTTGTATCGTGGGGTAGATCTGTGTACTGTAACCTTCCATGACAGCGAAGTAGGTCTTCATCGTCAAGATAAAGATTGAGTTGTCATACGATGGCAGGTTCTTTGAATTTATCGCTGTTCTTTAGGTATGATATTTCTTGTTTGTAAGTTATTTGTTTAGTTGCTTTTAGAAACAAATTTCTGGCTTCCAGCATTTCTTTCATGGTGAGGATGTTATCATTATACACTTCAGGTGTTTTCCACTTTCTTGCAAAGAGGACAAGAAGGGCAGTGACTCTGACTACGCATATTAGAGTGCTGTATTTCGTTAGGTCAATGATGTTCAGTATGTTAGGGTTTTCTTCAAGATCTGCCATAACTGTAACTGCCAATTGTGGGCTCTCGTACTCTGCAGGGATTAATGTTCCGGGTTGTGGAGGCCGTTTGTCTTCTGGCTCTCTCAGTCATGGCGGTCCTTGAAACCATAGCTGTTTCCTGTCGTTGAATATTTTGGTATCAAGTCCCCGAGTCAGTAAGTTGGCTGGATTTATCGATGTTGGGCAAAACCTCCATGTGTTGGATGATGTTATTTCTTT
This sequence comes from Astreopora myriophthalma, assembly GCA_014634185.1. Taxonomy (NCBI): domain Eukaryota; kingdom Metazoa; phylum Cnidaria; class Anthozoa; order Scleractinia; family Acroporidae; genus Astreopora; species Astreopora myriophthalma. The sequence continues at coordinate 62,341 of BLFK01000032.1, forward strand.
TATCTTGTGGACTCGCATACGAACAAATTGTGGTAATTGTTTAGTAGACAATATCCAAGATAACACTATTTGGGAATCACTCCAGTATACGACTTCGCATTTGGTTTTTGTGAGCTGTAGTGTCTTGGTTAGATATTCAGATAATTGCGCTCCTAAGAGTGCTGCTAACAGTTCCAGTTGTGGAAGGGTCTGTGTTTTAAGGGGTGCAACTCTAGTTTTAGCCATTGTGAATGCAGTGTATATTTCAGCTCCTGACATTCCTCTTAGGTAAGCTACTGCTCCGTAAGCTAGTTGGCTGTCACAGAATATATGAAGTTGCCTATTAGAAATGCTAGTGAGGAAGTATGGTCTGGGTATTTCAACTGACATCAAATTGCTGATATTGCTGATCCAGTCCTTATGTTCGCTTGGAACATCCTCATCCCAGCTTAAGTTTTGTTTCCATAGATCCTGGATAACGATGTTTGCTTTAACTGTAATGGGTTCAACATAACCAGTAACCCAGGTCCATTTCTCTAACAAGAGGGCTCTGACGAAGAGGATTATAAAGCAATGTGCCGAGAGGAAGCTGCATTGTGGGGGGAGGAGGAGGAGGAAATGAGGAAGGAGTCCCACTATCAATTGGTAATTTGGAATCAGTTAAATATGATCTTTTTGAAGATGGGTTTGACGCCGATCACTTTGAAACGAAATTAGAAGAGGTTATTCCCTTTACATTATTGGTAAAAGGAATATTTGATGCACAGGAAGAAGAAGCATACAACTCAGATGATGACAAAGATGAAGAAGATGAATTTGAAGCTGTTCTTAAGAACTACTCAACCCAAACCACCGCTCCAGCATAAACCAATGATCCAGATTCTTTGCCCTTGGCTTATCTATGGAGGAGGAAAATTCTTCATGTGCTTATCAGAATACTTGGAATCATCTGACACTGAAAGCTCCATTGCCCTGAAAATGGCTTACCAGGTGGACAATGTACATGTCTATGAAAGCAAGAGCAAATAGATTCTTCAATTCCACCGCACAGTGCAAAGCAAGTCCAGCTCATCATCTTCAATGTATTTTGCAACAGCCAGAATCCAGGAAATGTTGTTGCCAAGCAAGTCACGATGGATATCATCTATATATCTTAGAAAAGTTGACAGAAAGCCCCGCGTCTGACCTTTCACAGGAAAACTTCACTTCTTTGCAAGTTTTTTTTTGAGCCACGTTGAGAACTTTCATCTACATGGCTTGTTATCTATTTCAAAGATCAGGCTGAGCAGCAACCGCTTGCATCTTTGCAGACTTTGCGCAAAAAGCTTCTTTCATTCCATGGTATTGGGACACCTCATCATAGATGATGCGAAATTCCTAGAGGGCCATCTCATACTGCTCCCACCTCTTTTGGTTTTGCTTTTTGCCAAACCCCATTGAGGCCATCTTCCTCTTGTCAGCCCAAATCTCCTCAAAAAATTGGTGCAATGTCTTTTTCTTGTCTTTTGCTATTATCTCTTTTACATTTTTTTACCTCTTTTAAGTAGCACTTGCTGCACAATGCTATACCCTAGGTACCTTCAAACTCCTGCTTGAAAAGTCCTGGCCTTCACCTGCTCCACCTGTCCCAAGCCAGCCACTATTTCTGCATTTCTCAAACTGCCTCCTCCAGCTTCTCTGTAGACAGCCCAAAGTACAAGCTGTCTGTGTCCATTTGCAGCAGGTCATAGTCTCGCTTGTCCATGAACCGGTCAAGGAAATCATATAACTTGGCGAACTGGTACACCACTGTTCCAACTTGAAGGAGCACTTCGTCCCCACCCTCTCTTTCTTTTGCTCAATCTCATAGGCATCGCCCACCTCCTCAAGATCCTGGAAAAACTGGGAGCATGGTAGCATGGTAGGGATACCAATTCGATCATTGTTGGCAGCTGTGTAGACCAACTCAAACATCCCATTTGCATCCACCTCGTACACAGCCATGCCCTGTTGAAAAGGTTTTTCAAGCTTTTAGAATACTCTTGCGCCATTAATTTTATTGGCCTCATTAAGGCTTCTTGCAAGTTCAGCAGCTTTTTGCATGTTGTGTTCTTTGTGTGCTTCTCTATGCACCACGAGGCATTGAAAAACACATAGACTGTCATTGTATGTGTCTAGAGAAAGAAGGCCCCTTTAGTGTTGAAGCCAATCTGGCAAGCACCCAGTGCCTATTTGCAGATGCCTGTCTCCAAAGATCACTTAATCTCAACCACCACCATGCCTTCAAAGACAAAGTTTGTGCTTGGGCGACCAATGTGCTTCCCTTGCAGATGTGCTTGTTCTGCCAGCCATTTTTTTTTTCTGACAACTTGTTTAACCATCCACTGCAGTCATTCTTGTAGTAAATAACCACCTCATTGTTTTCTCTGTTTCTCAGCTCATAGCCATCCGAAATGCACTCTCCCAACCCTCGCTCTGATCTTTTTCATAAACTTTGGTGCCAAATTCCCAAAGTCTTTGAAAAACCACCAACACACAAAGTGACAAGCTTCTTCTTCTTGAGACTCCTCACCACTGGGGATTTCCTGCAGTGCAGCTGTGGCAGCAGGCCTGTGGTGGTGATAAAGGGGGTCAAACCCCTCAAGCCCTCTGAGTTTTTTTCTTTGTTATATCCTTGCGCGGGGGGCCTTTTGGAGTGTACGCCTTTGAGATAAGGATTTGTCTGTATTGCAAAGGAATCTCCTTTTCTTTATACGAGCTGTCACTGGATACACTCTCTTCGGGTAATTTGCTTTGTTGGATCAGGGGCCTCACCGCACAGCAGAGACAATTGAGGTAGAAAGTAGAAATCAGACACTTTGCATCGATTTGTTGAGCCAAACCGTCTTGGGGTTGGGCAGCTACCATACCATGTACACTAGAAGAATTTTTTTAATAGGGCACACAGCAGGGCCCAGTACCAAATAGGATAGTGAAAGGCAGACGAAACACCAGTTTTTGCCCTGCCGAGCATGAGTGAGGCAGGGCAAACACTGGTGTTTTTCTGCCTCTCAATGTACTGTTCACCAGAAAAGCGAAAAAAGCTTGAAAAGTGGAAGCTTGTTAATTGATTTGCACAGGAGGTATCAATTAGATAACATGTAATGCTGCAGATACGCCCTGTAAGAGAAAGCTGGCCAACATTACCAGCCTGCACAATCAAATACGTAAAAACCTCAAATTTACCGAACTTTTGCCTGATAATTGGCTGTTGTTTGCAGGCTTGTTACAGGTCTTGTAGAAGTTTTGTGCCGAGTTTTAACTTTTACCTGTAGTAATGAGATAATAGCTGAAATGGATTTGCTGTGCAAAGCTGAACAGTTGGCATCAGCAAGAACACAGAGAAATCTTGACAGGATCCATGAGGCAAAGACTACAGTACAAACAAACACAAAAAAATTAGATGATGTCAGATGAAAGGAAGGTGATCACTGCAAGAAACACAATAGGTTCTAAGATGGTCACTCACTTCTTTAAACTTATTCTTTCATTCATTCATTCACTATTATTTTATTCAATCTTGCATTCATTCATACAGTCATACAGTTATTCAGTCAGTCATTCACATCCCCAACTTTATGTCATAACTTTTTCTGTATGCAGTAATCTTAATTGTTACATTAGTACAAACTGGTCCTCGCTATCTGTGGGCCAGTCTGGTAAATTGTAATCATTAGACATTCCGAGATATAATAAAGAATTAAAATGAACCGAATTGAATTGAAGAAAAAAAAGACCTGAACTGGAGAATTGAGATGGAATGGGATTTTTTAGGAGTTAGTTTGATGTTGTTTGTGTAATATGTTTGTTGTACACATAATATTATTTACTTGCAAGAATTATATGAAGTTCCTAAATAAATAAATAAATAAATAGGGAATTTGCAGTGGCACCTCCACTGAGTGGCTATTCATCCACTGAAATCCAGATCGAATTGGAATTTGGAATTGTTGATTTTTGAGGAGAGGGGAAAACCGGAGTACCCAGAGAAAAACCTCTCGGAGCAGAGAAGAGAACCAACAACAAACTCAACCCACATGTGGCACTGAGTCCAGGAACCAAACCTGAGCCACATTGGTGGGAGGCAAGTGCTCTCACCACTGCGCCATCCCTGCTTCCTAACTTTTCTGTGAATCTCCAAGACTATACAGGACCGTATCTTAGGGAGAATCCTTACCCCGGAAACCATGAAGTAAATGTTGTTCCCTTTCTAAATGTATAACTTCATCACATTACCAGTTCAAAAAAAAAAAGATAGTGAATGTTTCTTAATATGCTGTCTGACAGAATGTACAAGTAGGCAAACACTAATAATAATATTGTGATCCCATATACTGTGCACATGTTTGATTAAACTGAATGAGGTCACCATTTTATTGAATATGTTGTTTAGCCATTTAAGCCCCGAGGGGTCCCCAAGTGATGAGTAAAATTGTCTGGCATAAGAATAAAATGTATAAGTGGCACTGCTGGGAATTAAAGGGTTAAAGATCAAACTTTCCAGTATCTTCAGTGACTTCCACTCATGGATTATACAACATGCCATTACAGGTACTTCTATGGATCTTTAAGACTTATGTGAACCCTCATAAAAACAAAGCACTTAAAATCAAATCAATGTTCTTTGGTTAATTTAAGGCCATGCACATGCAATCATTAAGCGCCTTTTGAGGAAAAAAAGAAACAGACCAAAAAATTTAAGTGTATGTTGTAGGTAACAATTGAAGGGCTATATGCATCTAAATGTACATTGTAAATGAATTTTTTTGTCTTTTGGTAACTTCGTCAGATCATGGCCAAGTTTCGAGCAATAAATGGTGTATAACTTATGGAAATCATTGCTGCAAATTGCACACACAAAAAAAATGTGCTGGGCTAGAGGAAGAAAACAGAGGGAGATAAAACAACTTTTCTGGTCTGTTTCCTTCATTTGTTTGCATATGACCACAAACATTTTTTGAACAAGTTACATGTAGCAACTGTTTACTGCTTGGAATTCAGGCAGTATTGACCAAAATATGAAAAAAAAGTTATTAACAATGTTTATGTTTACATGCAGATCTTTAATTAATCCCAGGAGGAAATTCTTTCAATGTCGTTTGATTTTCAATCTTTGTCTTTTATTTATGATGATGAATACTAAACAAATCACATGTCAAATCAAAGTACATGTACAATGAAAGTGCTTCATCACCAACATAAAGTTAATTATACATTATTTAGGAAAGATGACTAAGCTTGCCGGTAGTCATATACTTAATAATAAAATATTTGTTAATTTTACCCTTGACTGGTTCAGATATCTTGTTGCCCTGTACAAGGCCTGTTGCATTGGATGCACTCAGAACAGGATTACTCAAACCATCTTGAACAACCCGTGGCTCTACTTCTACAAAGCACTCTGGGAATGTATCAAGACAGTGATGTAAGAACTGCCAAATCATCTCACAATGTGGTGTTCCTCCTGTCTTCCTTGATAACTGTATAGCAACTGTACCCAAAGATAAAAGAGAAGAGAGCACTTACTTGAAGCATTCTTGTAAGGAGGGAGGGGTCTTACAAAGAGACTCAAAATATAACCTGGGCTGACAAGACATCACAGCTTAGGTCTGCCCGGGTCAACTCAGCATGCTTCATGATGATGATTTGATGATGACAACTGTTACACTGTCTTCACAGAATGATTGAATCTTTACAGCTTGTGGAGTTGTGAAAGTAAAAGTAACTCTACAACTTAGTTTTGAATTGTCCATGCATTAGTTAAATTCAGTTGTTTAATGCTTGTAAACAAAGTTGAGGAGTGGAAAATACAGGAGTACCCTATTTGGACCGAAAAACCTCTGGAAGCAGAGACAAGAACCAACAACAAACTCAACCTACATTTGACTGAGAATCTAACCCAGGCCACAATGGAGGGATATAGCTAAGTTTGCTCACCACTCACTCACTTAATTACCAGCCTTTCAATAAAGTAGTAAGAAGCTCTTTGCTCACCTGCATCAAGATCAGTCAGAATGCTGCTGATGAACTCACACAGCAATTTCCTCATCTCCTTAGCTGACATGTAATGCTCCTGAGTGCTAAGACTGTGTGATCATAATTTTAAGGACAAAGCAGTCAATACTGCAGTCACTCCGATACTCTACAGCTGTATGTATCCTTCAACATGCGCTCAATGCACTCTCTGAACTTGCTTGCTCAGGGTGTACCAAGAAGAGGGAAGGGGCAAGGGTGGCTTATAAAAGAAGAGGACTTAACAGAGAGGGCACACAACTTTTGTTTTTCCAACATACATGTATTTCAATTGAAGAAGTGATCCTCACACTTTCTGGACAATTTAAGCAATTGTCTCATATATGCACTTGAAAAAATCAAGTGACTTCAACGGGATTCGAACCCACGACCTCTGCGATGCCGGTGCAGTGTTCTTACCGGTTAGATATCAATTGAAGAAGTGATCCTCACACTTTCTGGACAATTTAAGCAATTGTCTCATATATGCACTTCATAATCATTTCTTTCATTCATCATTCCTTTCACGGGAAAACACGCATGAGGCCAACAAATTGACCTGCTCTCAACTGCGTGGCTTCATAGCTCAGTTGGTAAGAGCACTGCACTGGCATCGCAGAGGTCGTGGGTTCGAATCCCATTGAAGTCACTTGATTTTTTGCTTAAATTGTCCAGAAAGTGTGAGGATCACTTCTTCAATTGATATCTAACCCGCACTTCGTAATCATTTCTTTCATACATGTATTTATTGGTGAAGTTTGGCCTATGAGTCACGCTCATCAACAGGGCTTAGTTAAGTGACAACAGTGACAATGTACCTAAAAAGGCCCAATTGTTTGGGATACAGACATTGATGACCACCTGTCAGCAATGTGCAAACTAATTTCAAATGCTAGATAGGGCACTACTCCTTTCAGACTTTGCCCCACCCATTTTAGCGACATTGCAAGTATCAAAAGCTGAGTTAACTTTTCATGCTCCAGGTGGGAATCGAAACAATGCATGGCAGGTGAGAGCGATATTGCACAAGTGCACCAGCTTACACTGTTAAAAATTATAAGGTAGGGAGGAGAAGAGGGAGGGGTAGGAGGAGAAGAGGGAGGGGTAGGAGGAGAAGAGGGAAGGATAGTAGAGAAGAGGGAGGGGTAAAAGGAGAAGAGGGAGGGATAGGGGAAAAGAGGGAGGGGCTTACTAGAGGGGAACCTTCTTGCATCTTTTGTGGCAATTATACATGTGCTGTATAAGATGCATTGTAATGCATTAGCTGAGTTAATCCTATGTCTTGCAACGTTTTGGCCACTTTAATGCTGGGCCAAGTTGTTAGACGCAAATTTAACGCTTACCCGGGTTAAACTCCATGAAAACCTATAGGTTTTAATCAGACTTAACCCATGGATGGTTAGCACTAACCCTGCCCGAAACAACTTGGCCCTGATCTTCATCAGGCATCAAAATTCTGGTAACCAAGGTAAGCACATGTAATGCAGTTTTATTGCTACTCATCCTCAAACAAAATTAACATTAAGAGAGAAATCTGACGCTCGTGTGATGCTGAGGAGAGGGCGAATTAACACTGCCCTATTTGATACTGTTAAATTTTGCTTACTCGCTCACCCCTAACTCCACCCTAGCCGATGGCTCAGCACTGGCAGGTGCCTCGAACAGCTTGAGCTTAGCTGACTCAGTCTTTGTTTATTGAGAGGCACGACATCGACAACCAAGTACTGACCAATGCAACCTTCACTAGTTCAAATACCCGTGGGACTGCTCGAGGGGGGTGCCCGGAGGAACGGGGAAGGGATTTTCGAGCTGTTTTGAAAGTCGATCTCCAGAGTTTTGATCTCCGTATGTTGACATCGTTCCAGTGCTACTTTCTAATTCCTGAGTTTATGCTCTTCTATCGTATTCGGCGAGAACAGGTTCGGTGGACTTTGCCACATTAATCGCACGTGGGAATGCACTGAACTAAATGCTTACCTTTCGGTGTTGCGCCGTGCTGTCAAACTTGCCATGATCGGAGCGAGTTTCTCACTAATCAAACTAGAAGCCGCCATCTCAAGGCCCTGATCGTTGTGTTATCTTAAAATATTTTTTATTGCTTCAGTGAGTACTTCAGTGGGCTGGCATTAAATGGCTTTAGCAAGCCATTTCCTGCTCGCTTGGGTCACGCTATTCTCCCGCCATGTTGTGAGAATGCGAAGAGACTGGTGCCGACTCTCCTTAGTCTCCCTTGAAGAGCTAGGTCCGTAGAGCATGCATCCAAAGTAAAGACTAATTTTCACCACATTGCTTTGAAGCTATTTATTGATAACTGTGCGGATAGGGCTGGCAATTACAAGAATGACAACGTCAGTTTAAAAGGCCAAGGTATAAATCCTGTGACCTCCAGCAACTTTAGACGTACTTTGTTTCTTCAGTGGAATCACACAAATTGGTCAATTTATTCTTCACAAAATCACATGTTAACATCTCCCTCCTCACTCTGATTATTGTGAATTTCCAAGAGACGATAATAATCCTCTCTTCTAAATCCTTGATTGGTCATCACCAAAATTCGAGTTTGATCTTACAGCAATTTGCTTTTCTACAATTTAAAAGCTCGCTCTAGTTGCATTTCATTTGGAAAGATGGCACGTCAAAAGATGGTTACTAATACACAAGGAACGCCGAAAATGGCCATATGGCATTTTTTTTAGTCTCTGTTTCTTGCAAACCGCCGATCTTTTTATGATTATTAGAAAACTAGGACAAGCTAAATTATTAAAGCGGGTAAACAGAAAACAACTCTGCTCCATTTACTTCTTATTCTCCCTTTGATCCTGTCATCAGTTTTTCCTGCATAAATCGTGACCATTTATTATAATAGCTTGCACCGAACTACTATTACTAAAGCTTATTACTTGAAGTTAGAAAACTGTGAGTAAGAAAACTGTAAAAGGTTATTGCGTGCCCCCTATGAAATTAAAAAGAAAAGATATTGTACAAACCATTCAATTTTTTTTTGAGGCACTGTTAGGGGTTTTAGGGTATGGGACAAGTGGAGAAATAATTTAAGAGATAGGGGATAACTGACAAATGATTTAAGGATAAAGGATCAGCGAAATAGTTTTAGGAATAAATGTTTAAACCAGGAGGAGTACTTATAGGGATGATAATCTTGCCACTTTTAGGGATAAGGGATATCCGTTCTCAGCGTTAAAGGGATAAGGGATAACAAGTCCCCACCCTAACAGAGTCTCATTTTTTCTTCTTCTCCTTTTTCTTACTACTACGATTACGATTACTATCACTATCAATATCGATATTATTACTATTATTATTTTTAAGTCGTCAATGCGTGCATGCGCAATGAACGACTTATAGCTGTCTGCTGGAGAGTGGAGGAATTTGGATGTAAACTCCATGGGTAAGCTGGCCGTTTTAGTGATTTGTATGAGCGCCGCACATGGTTATCTGTTTTGCTCAAACGGAATCTTTTTCGTGTTCTTTTTTTTTAAGTAATAGATGCTTTGTTCTTTAAAATAATAGCCATGTTTCAGCTATCACTTAATTTTAACAGATGTCATTCTAAGCTAGAAAGTTTACAACAAAATCGTCATTTCTCAGCTGACAGTAAAACCTTCAGCCAATTCTCAGCTATCAGCCTTTACACACCTCTAGCTACTGTAATACCACATTCACGACTTGACTCACAGAGCCCTTTGATTCTTCTCCCAATTTTGTATCACTAGCCCACCTAGATAGCAGCTGCTACCCGTGGGCCAGTTTATTGAAATGTATAATAGTTCCTAATAAAATTGACTTGATAACTAAAACTGTCGGTGTTGTTTACTATCATTACTGTTGTTGTTATTTTTTATTCCAAAGTATTGTGTGTTAAAGATACTTTATTTTGTTTCGAAGTATGTCGGGATTTTTGGAGTTTTCGATTCAAATATCCCTGAACTTAAAGGACACACCGCAGCTGCGCAATTAACATCGGGGACTAAACCTTTTCGTGGGAAATGTCATGCAAGCTTCCGCATACGTGAACTGTGATTGGCTTAGAATGCCACTCAATTGTTACGTCATCAACAGGTGCATGCAAGCTTAACTGTGGCCAAAAGAATAGGTTAAAGGCTGTTTGTCCGCGCATCCGATCTCACTCGTATTTCAACATCAAAATTCACCGCTGCCCTGGCCAGAAAGCTAATTCGTGAAGAGGAGGTTCTAGCCACGACAATGAAACATCGTTTCTACGCTGGGCTGGACTTCGTGACTTTTTCCGTCTATTCAATTATTCACGACCCTTATATTGAATTTACATAAAGAAGGTTAATTAAGCACAGACCAAGTTATTTGCCCAGCGAATCAGCTAAGTCGCAAAAACAAAGGAACTACCGTAGTTCCTGTTAAATTTGTCAACAATAATTTAAGTGGCCACAAATAGCCAGATATTTAAAAAAAGACGTTTTCTTGCCTACAACATGAAGTGTTTTAATTTTTCCCCTGTAAAGTGTAATGAGTTCAATTTCTTCCTTTCTTTCGTTTTTTTTTTTTGTTTGTTTTGTTTTGTTTTGTTTTTTTCCTTTCGCGTAATGTTTCGGAAAAAGGAGGGTCGCTATAGAAATGTTTGTCACAGGGGAGCTATTGTTTTACTTGCCTTTTATCTTGTATAATAATTTCTCTTTTCAAAACAGGGTTTTGCCGACTATTATCATCTAAAAGCCAACCCTTGGATAGCTAATTTCAACTTCTGCCCAATAACAGTTACTGCTTGGGAAATCTTCGAGCTCTCGAAATCTCGAGGTAAGTTTTGTTTCGATTTAGATACTTAATGAAATAGTGTTTATAAATACCATATTTGAGGTCATATCTTTGAAACAGGGTCTCCCTTGGAGAAATTTGAAACACAATCATGACCCCATTCATCAGGGAACAAGGTCGCAAACAAGTTATTTCGGAAGATAGTCATTTTAGCTATAAATTAATGCTATGGAACAGTAGTAAAAATGGCACAGTCACGTCATAGTTTCTTTGGCCTAGAAGTCCACGCAGGCCAACAAAAATCTAAGAAGCACAAAAACCCCGTACACTTTAAAGTATCAAAGTAGTTACAGTGCAAGTTAAACACCTGCTCTCCCATACTTTATCTTGTAAAAAACATACAAGTCAATTTTTTGGATAGAAACATAATCAGGAATAGTTGTCAAGAAGATTGGTTATCAAACTTTACTTAATAAAATTGAATCGAGCCCGGGTGCTTATTTAGATTTTGTCGCCAAATTTCGTATGCTATCGTTTTGATTTTCCACTCCAAAATGGTAAGAGTACTTTCGAATGAAACATCTGCTTCTTCCATGAGTTCCTTCTGATTATAAAAGCAAGTCATATGGCCACCAGTAACGAGAAATTTTCATTGTGGAAATTTGGCTTTGTCGAGCCAAGGTTCTTTACATTTTAGTTTTTGTTCAATTCGAGAGCAAGTTGGCGCAAGTTTTGGGTTTCAAGCCTGGATTCGCAAAAACAAAATGGTTAACCTTTGTTAATTTGTTGTCATCGCCTTGCGAAACGATACAAAGAACAAGAAAGAAACGATAAATAAACCGTTCAGCGGCAATCCAGTGAACCCTTTCACACACTTATATTATCAACGCGAGGTTTTAATCATTCCCGTTTTCGTTTCATTTTGTGTGAGATTAGTTTGCTTTTTTCTTTTCAGTCGTACGTTCGAAGAGTTCTTTGACTCCAGCTCTGGATAAACAGACCAGCAACTCACAAGAAATTTTGTAAAAACGGCAAAAAAAAAAAAATCCCGATACCGTGATGTCATCATTCCATACAGTCTCGCTTTCAAGAAAGAGAATAAACAATTGAGGATAGCAACAAAAAGCAAACACGCACACCAATCAAAAGACAAAAAGAAAGGGGAAAAAAAGCAATAGTAGTATATCAAGAAAGAAGAAAGGGGTTCTTTGTTGAAATACAGCATATGCCGGTGATGCATGGCTTAAATATTTTCTTTTGGTTGAAAAATAATCATAATTGAAGACAAAAAAAAACCCAGTATCACTTCTGTTTCCCGTTGCCTAACTCTCACTATTATAGTATAAAAGAAAGGAAATAAAAACGCAGCTGGTTTAAACAATTTTCAAACCAAACCATAACACATACAAAGCCGTAAGTACTAGAGTTAAACTTCCTGCACTTCCATTCGGCAGTCGATGTTAAACTATATAATAGCGCGGGTTGAAAGCTGGCTAGCTGGCTGCCCTTGAAGAACTTTGTACAGTTCGTCGCTTCCTTTTTCGTGGAATTTAATTACAGTAAGCCGTTTGTCTCCTGCTCTTCGCATGATAAGGACATCAATGGACCCACAACATTCTTCACGAAGCTGGGAGGACGTAGTCGTTGTCCTCTCTGGCCTAGCCTTGTCGAGGAAAACGCCATGGAATCCGTACGCTTGTAAACCGCCGGCCAGCACCTTGCTCGTACAAAATGAAAAATACGTTGTGTAACTCAGAGCGAAATCATAGAACAAGAGATATCAATTATTGAGTTTATCTGCAAGATGTTAACTTAGAGCATATCGTAAACGCAGCGCCCATTGGAATAAATGATCGCTCTTTAGATTTTAATTAATACATCACAGAATTGAATTGTTCAAATCACGTTTTACAAAAGCACAAAACAGTGAATAACAGCAATCGAACTGCACAGAGTAGCCTTGGTTTCAAATGTTGCGATTCGCAGCAACTGGAATCACCCGACATTCACACACTGAGGGCTGCTGAACGAACGTTGGCATTTCTTCGGAGCTAATTTGGAGCTAACCGCTGGCTAGGTCGCCGAAACGTCAGTTTTTAAATCCCTCTACGGCCAATTTGCCTACGTAACGACTAAAAGTCTATAAGTAATATGAAATGAGATGTTCCTCTCTCCGATCAACGCATGATCCAGTTTGCTTGCAAATCCTCCCCACCGGAGCAGAACTACACGGTTTCTTGACAAAATCACCTTTTGATTTGCTTTTGAGGCTCTTCTTCCAAAATTAACTGAATTTAGAAAGGTTTTTATTTGATTTGATTTGATTTTTTTTACAGAAAACAGACAAAAAAACAAATAGACATACATAAATAGGAAAAAGCACTGCATCACACCTCAAAACTTAGGCAATTCATGCCTTCATATTAAAAAGATCAATTTTTTTGCAATACATGTACAGGGTTCAATTAACAGTTGCAAATTTCACATTCACCGAAAACGATTTCTTTTACAAATTCTTTTATCTCGTGATTTTTTTAGTCGCTGTTAGTGACAAATGCCAAACAAAACCTTGCATAAATGAAACTTACGTTTTGAAACAATAGATATCCTTTTAATAGTTTCTTTGGATATTTTATTTCATCGTGCACTTCATGAAAGTCGGCCTCAGTCTGGTACTTGAAAAACTGGCCTTTATGATTTTGGCTCTCACGTCTGAAACCCCCTTACCCTTTATTGTTACAACTAGGTTTACATCGGGGTTCACAAGGCTTTGACAAAAAAAGGATTTGAATTTCTCCCAAGCTGAACAAACACAAATCTCTCTTGCATGTATGATTTCCATGTAACCTAAGAAAGATCACTCCTTGTCGTATACTTGATGTGCCTCTACGGTTGCGCTTTATATGGTATATTGGAGTCGCACCACCAACATATCTACCTCACATTCGTGCGGTAAGTAGAAAGATTTCTCGGCGGAAAGGCTTTCATTATGATTTGCTTTAAAATTAATGTTTGTCGCTAAAATCGCAGATTTCCATGTTTTCCTAAGTATTGTTTACATCACCGTCTCTTTGTTGTAAGAAGGCTTATGATAACATGGTGGTTCGATTCAACTTTATTACAATAAGTTCTTCTCGACCTTTTAAATTCGATTTTGATTTCCACAAAGCGAAACAAATCTAAACATGCAATTCTTTGAAGCTCTAGGATGACATAATTGCTCACTGCAGTAATTTTCAACGTATGTAAAAATCTATTTAACTGTCTTAATATAAAAGCAAGAGGAACTTCAATGCATCGTTCGAGCGTCTTAGAGACTCGGCTAATAAAACATGCTCTGACCAGCAAAACTAGAAACCAAAAAAATCAATATAGGAAACTTGAAAAGGGAAGATTTTGTTCTCTATAAAAACAAAGAACTGAGCAAATCCCTTAACTTCTAAATTAGAAGGCGCTGATATTGGGCATAAGTTGAAGACCATCGCCAAGGGTACGCATCATAAGCGAGAAAAATGTTTTTTTCATTTTAAGGAAAAGCAATAGTTATGAATTGTCTCCATCGATTGTCATAATGAAAGAAAAGTGTTAATTAAGGATAACTTTGTAATAGGTTACACGAATTAACGAGTTCTTCTGTTGGTAATAAAAGAGGCGTCTTTATTGTCCATAACTGACTGAATGAAATGTGTTTAACTTCCTCCAACCAATCATATTGTTTAAAGATGTCAGGTCAAATCAGCTGAGCTGAATAAATAGAGCTGCGTCTTGAGCAGGCCAATCGCTTTCATAACCCTTTAAACAACGTGAGGAGGGAAACAAGGCAGAGAACTTTCTGAAAGGTTTTATATTTACGCTAAAGAACAAAGTAAGTTTCGTAGATGTTGGTTGTCAAGTGGTATTACTCTTAGGAACAATCGTACAGAACTTTGAAAAAGAGCAATGCTTTTTTTGATCAGCTGATTTCTTCGCGAATTCACTTAGTGACAAGTTGAACTGAAGCTTAAATAAGCCACTCTGAGTTTGGAAAGTTAATTACGGTCACTGTGGTCTCTTTCAGCTTGGACAACACCAACCATCTAAGATGCCACGATCTTTCCTCGTGAAAAATTGGCGACAGAATTCGTTGGAGGCTAAGAGCAAAAGAAACCAAAGTTTTAACAATACGAAGGTGGAATCTCGACCACACAATTTGCAAGGTAAACATATATAGATTTTATGAAATAAGATTGTGTGAACGTGTCCTTTAGTTTTGATGTATGTGCATGGACCTCCAATTTCGTCTACAAAGTTTGGGGAAAGTAGGGTCGATAGATTCCTCCTGTCCCAAACGTGAACATGTTACTTGCCATAGTTTTCATGCATGAGCAGGGTGTTTACATACCGAGATATAAGATAATAAAAATGAGGGACTTACTGTGATGAAGTTACGGGTCCTTGGTTTGGCCGGATAGATTCGTTTGTCCGTGAGACATAAATAGCGAATACCACGCTCAAGAAACGTCACATCGACTTTCTCTCAAGCTAAATGAATGTATATAGGTCAGTGTAATCAAACAATGGCAAATAATTTAGCCTTATAATCTCATAATCAAATTCGAATCATCCAAGTTTAATGAAAGCATGTTTTCTATGGTAAGATTTTTCCTGTTATATGTTATTTTCATCTGTCCAGAAAAAAGGAAACAGCAAAATACCCGTAGAATTCGAGGCAAAACGACAAAATCTCAATTGAAACCGATATAGCCATTGCAAACCCACAGTAAACTACGCCTACAAAGAATGGGTAATCTGTGGTTTGGAACTCTATGTCCTCTGAAAATGTCATGTATTATGAAAGGAACATTTTGTTAAACTAGCATTGCAAAACACTTATATTTATGCCGTCTATTTAAAGTGCTACTATGATGAAAAACAAAATCAGTTCTCGTTTTCCTTCACATTTCGAAAATACTTGTGTTGTATGCTCAGCAGGTGAATTTTTTTTTTGCGATAATTGCGAGGAGAAGACTGTTTATTTTAACTGCATTTTTTTGATTGAACGGTCCGCCATTACTTGGTGCCGTTCCGACCGATAAGCCCTCAGAGAGCTGGACCGAGTAGAAAGTGACGTCATTTACTGACTAGCTTAAAAATGGAGTGTGTGCGGCTTATTTAGTATGCAGCGCGGAAATTTTTGCTTTCAGATTGTCAAATCAGTGTTCTGCATACTGATTAAGCCGCATTCACACACTCCATTTTTAAGCTAGCGAGTAACTGACGCCACTTTCCCCTCGATCTAGCTCCCTGAGAGCTTATCGGTCGGAATCGCTCCAAGTAATGGCGGACCGTTAAATCAAAAAATTGCTGTCAAAATAAATAGTCTTCCTCTTGGAACAATTGCATAAAATCTTGCATGCCGAGTATTCAGCAAAAGCACTTTCGAAATGTGAAGAAAAACGACGTGATTTTTGGTCGTGGTAGCACTTTATCTCTCTCCAACCTATAAGAGCAAGAATATCAAGTTAATCAACCCTTTGTTTCCCTATATTTCCATGAAAGGTTGCTTTCCTTTTAATTTGTTATTTTACAGAGCAAGTCGAATTCATCAAGACAAACCTCAGTGCCTTTCAAGCGTTGCCCACAGTAGAGAGAGGTCTGAAACCGAGCCCATCCAAATTGTTTCCAGAGCCTATTGAGCTCCGCGTCGACCAATCAAATTGGAGAACCGTTTCAACCAACCAGCGGCGTTTCCAGGAATTTTCTGCACTAGCTACTGGTCTGGGTGACTTGCAGGAAAGAAACTTTTCTCTGGGAACGTTTACTAATTTTGACACGCAAAATATAGAGGAGTCGCTCAAGCTTAAAATGATTAAAGAAGAAGCTACTAATGACGAAAATGAGATAATTGGGGTTGGATGGGAGAGAAACGGTTGGCAAAAACCATTTATGAACATTGGAGGACAAAAAGATCTAAATATCCATTCTGTGTGCCATTCCCCCGGAGAGACTAGTTCCAACCAGGATTTTGTGCCAGATACAATGCGCGAAGGCAAAAGTAAAGAATACCCAGTAAAGCCCACGTTTAGTCAAGTAAACAAACCTGGGCCCTCTTCAAATCGAGAAGAAAGAGCGGACCAAAGTTCAACAGACGTGAAGCGCTCTTCTTTAAGCTCAGAGGATAATTCCAAGACGACGCTAAACGGCGAAAGCGCTGCAGATGAGACAGCCTTGAAACAGAGAGGGCCATCGAGCAAGAAATACCGTTACAATTGCGACATTTGTGGAAAATCATTTAGCCGTTCCAACACTTTGATAACTCACAAACGGATCCACACGGGCGATAAGCCTTTCATCTGCGGGCAGTGCGGCCGCGCCTTTCGACAGCCAGGTAACCTCACACGCCACCGCCTAACACATACCACAGTGAAACCATACGTGTGTCTGCAATGTAACAAGGCGTTCAACCGCGCGTCTAACTTGCATACACATATGCGCACGCATACCAATTACAAACCATTCGTTTGTGACTTCTGTGGCAAAGGATTCCACCAGAAAATTGATATGAAAATTCATCGATACACACACACAGGAGAGAAGCCCCATAAGTGCGACAAGTGTGGACGCGGCTTTAAGCAGCTGACGCACTTGACGTACCACATGCGAACTCATTCTGACATGCGTTTGTACCATTGTGAATACTGCGGTAAAGGATTTAATCAGAAAGGCAACCTACAGGCTCATATTTATGGCCACACTGGTGAACGACCGTTCAAATGTCAGATTTGTGGCAAGGGGTTCACTCTGGCATCGACCCTGAACACTCATAAACGAACACACGCCGCCAAGAAACCGTTCCAATGTCAGTTTTGCAACAAAGCGTTTTATCAGAAGAATGCGCTCAAGTCCCATTATATAGCGTCACATCCTTATGCAAATGGTACCAGCCTGTTGTGATTGTGGAAACGATTGTCAAAACTAAGCAATGCGCGCATAGGCCATTCTCTAATTCCACAGCGCTCTATTGAACATTCTCGTCACCAGAACCTCGGGTCTTCTGGCTGCGCAAGTCCCAACGGCTCTGGGAAACTAAGAGGAAACTCCAGGATGCCCGTAGCCAAACTTTGGCTATTGGGACCACACGGCGCATGCTCTTCTATCCAAAATCATAGTGGCGTCGCTATTGAGCAAAGCGTTGGATTTTGCTTTAAAACCCAAGCTAGTATAAACTTTGACTTCAGATTGAGAGCAGAACAAGAGTCAGTCATTGACGCCGCCGTTTATCAAAGAAAGGACGTGTTAGAGCCTTTACCCGAGGGCTTCGGAAAGTCAGTAAAAATATCTCTGCAGTCGTAGAAAACCAGCAACTGAGAATTGCAGCAACGGCAAACTCTTCTGTTAACCTCACACGGTTTCTTGGTCGGCTTCGGACACAATTACTTCCAACAGACTTTTTTTCTCTTGCCCCTGAAGCGCAATGCAGGCTTATTTCCAGCACGAACTTGAAGGAACCAATCAGATACGCTCTTATTGTTATTCAAGAAAACGATAAGAGAAACTCTGTTTGTTTCAGGGACCCAGAACTCTTCTCTCTAAGTCATGCGCTGGACAGAACGGCGAGAAAATAGCCGAATAACGGCCATGTAAGAACCAAATATGGCCGTTTTGTACAGCCAAACAATCCATGCATGCTTTGCGGTCGCATTTAGGACACGGGCCTCTACTCGTTTTGTTACCGGCGAATGTGTTTCTATCGCCATGGAGACTATAGGTAATGCGCGGGCGTCACCCCAACATTGTTGGAGGAGCTGTGCAAACGGACCCAACATTGTTGCTTCCTCGATCACGGAACAAAGGAAATGTTGGGTGTTGTTGCATCAAAAGTTTGACCGGCTTCAATCTTCGCGAAAAACCTCCCAACAACACGCAACAACATTTATCACGGTGTGCAAACGGACGCAACACGCAACATCCAATAATGCTGGGAGTTGTTGGCCAACAATGTTGCTTCCGTTTGCACGGAGCCTAAGATCGAGATTTCCCACTGAAGCTCCGCATTAATTAATTCGCACTTGCCCGAACCGGGTATGAGATGAAGTAAGACATAATGTTATGCTCGGTCTGTTAATTATGATCATTCTGTGTTTAGCACGGCGCCGACGATGACCGCAATAATTTGGTATTATCTACTAAAAATTTGATGCGGTGTATTTAAGTGCAAATTGAAACAATCTCTTCGCGTTTGTACTCCCTCTGGTTTCAACGCAGGACTACGATAGTTTAAGTTATGCATGGCGAAGCCAGCAAGGCAATGCTCGGAAAATCTTTGTTTAAATTGAGCTCACGTGTAAATAAAATGCAAATGTTATCAGTGTAAGATCAGTTGAAAAACTTGAAACGTTAAAACAATAAACTCACCTTATCCTGTCATGTCATGGTGCTTATTCCAAAATGGCCACCGTTTCAATGTCCTTTTGTTTTTATTCAAATTAGCCGTCGATGCCTCTTTGTCAAGCTCAAAATTCAAATATTTTACCTTGAACGAGTCAACAAGGTCTAATTTGAATAAAACAAAAGAATATTAAAATGGCTGCCATTTTGGAATAACGTGTATTATGTTGCTGAACTATTATGTATGCGTAGTGCATTTTGACACAGTGCATTGTTTCTAAATCAATCCCGTATTAAACGTTTCATGATACGTCGAGAGAGTTGTTGTTTGACCAAACCAGTCTCGTTCCGAATTCATCCTTTCACTTTGAACCATGGCAAATTTACCCATGCATGTTCAAAATCTCAAGTTATTTGAGTTAGTTTTGTTGACACTGCACTTATAAGCTTTCTTTCCCACAAGTTTATTTTACGTGTTTGCTTTAAGGACGATTTTAAACGGGCTTCCTCTCATTAGAAGAACCCACGATGTTGTGTTTTCTTTCACTTATTTATCTTTCTATTTATTTGGTTAGTTATCTACTTATTTATTTGTTCATTCCACTTCCTCCTGAAGTGCAAATTTTGTGTTAAACCCAGCGACCCCTGGGTAAAAGTTTCAAGTTCAGGGTTCCCTACCATAGGAACTTGGAATCCGCAGGAGGACTTGTACCGCCACGCCATTGCATGCAAAACATTTATTGAAAACCAAGGTTAAGAAAATTTCTTTCCAAAGGACAATACGAAGTAAAAGCGTCCTTGGTGGCTTCCTTTTCCCCCTACCACGCGCACCCCGCCCGTTCCCTCGAGCCGAATTCCTCCTTCTTCCTCCCCCTCGAACGCCTCATCGTGTCACACAGGCTATACAAAAGTAGCCACATGCATGCTTTGCGGTGACACACGGAAATGCTCAACAATTTATCGCTTAAAGTGGGGGAGCTGTCTATGATAGCACCTAATTTGGAAAACTGAAAAATTCTCGCGATGCACGAGGAATCCTGACTTCAGCTCAGTCACGTCGCTACATGCTTACACATGCCAAACTATAATATCTCCTAAAGATGGTATACAACACTTAAAGGAGTTATGGTTGGTCGTTTGGATTAGATTGTGTTTAGGTATTACGACCTCTAAGTCTTATGCCGGACTTATGATGGGTGGTCATAGGTATCTCGAACGTTTCCTTTTACGTTTCCTATCGACTTTTTCAGTCGTTTTCTAACATTAGGCATCTACAAGGCTATACAAAGATACTTGTACTGTACGGCGCATCGAAACTAAGGAGTTCAACAATGATACGACGAACGAACGAACGGCTTAAACGAAAACGAATACGAATAGCGAGCCTCTTATGCTGAGTGAAATATTAACTACTTGTTGTCCTCCCAACGGAGAGACCCTAACAAGAATTATTCTTCAGTTCTTTGTTCTTCTCAACAATAGGTCTATCATGGACTGAAAGTATCGTGATTTCAAAATAAGACCGCAGGCCTTTCGTACCAATTATTTTACTCCCACGTGATATGTATTGGTGCATACGGGCAATTTGCGAACGCGCAAACCAACTGCATCAAAAAAAAAAATAAATAAAGGCAGTAGAGGTACCTCTGGACATCTAAGCCTGAGCTTTGTACCATGACGAGTCTCCCCGAGATTTCGGCCCGAAGATCGCTTATACCAGCCCTGAGATGTTGGTCCTTCACCAGCTTTCGGATACTTTCCCCGACAGGCAGTGAGGGAGAGAAATGCCGGCCCCATATGTGACAGATCCCTTTCGTACTCGCAGGTCAGTTCTGCTCTACATATAGTAAGATTTCTAGCGATATATATTTGAGAAATATAGTCATTGTGTCTTCTATATGGTACGCAAACATTTTTGGTTATGCACCGTACAATCTCGTTTCCAGAGCCCGCTTTTCTTCTAGTCACCACCAAGAACATGGACACTGGCCACAGCAAATCGATGCGCAGTCGCGGCGGACGTCCATTTTTGTAACCGTCTATTGTTTCAAAGTTCTGAGTCTGCGTAGATGAGCCGTAAGTCCGTGATTTGCGGACGTCCTGCTTTGGCTGTGGCCAGAGCTCTCGACCCGTTGCGCTGGCCAAAAGGATCGCGGCTCTGGGAACGAGGATGTGCACCTCAGTACAGGGAGTTTACGTATGCGCATTTGCTAAAAAGGCTAAAATGGCAAAAGGAACAAGGAAATTTCTATATATAACTGTGTGACCAGTACGAAATCGTTTCCTCATCAGTTCTGGTTCCTTAAGTGTGTTGCAAGCCATTTTATTCTATTCAAATGTACGTCATTGCTGGTTTCTCCAGGAGGAAGATTTTACTCGATAGCAGAGTGTATGGAAATGCCATGAACAGAAGGTCGTGTTTCTTTTAGCAATCTTCATTTCAGTAATTCCGGTATTGTTTAACAGCCATACCAAGTGATGAAAAATTTACCAGACTGTGAGCCACTGTGTGGACCGGCTAAGATATTTCTTGCTGTTTATCTGCAC
>BLFK01000032.1:93727-112723 GCA_014634185.1 Astreopora myriophthalma
GGGGCATGCTTGAAAATTATTTTTTGTTTTGTATTACTTATTTATTATTTCTTGGTTTGTTTGTTTGTTTTTTTGCCTAAAAGTGGGGAGAGGAGGTAGCCCCTCAAAGGCCTCTGCACTGTCCCTGAGTGGTACAGTAGTTAGGAAGACGGTGAATTTCAAACCTGGTAAATAAATGAAATGATTAATTTGTTGGTAATGATGCAGGCATACTCTGAAGGAAAAAGAAAACATCTGAGTGCTCCTACAGGAGTCGAACCAACAACATTCCAGTTAGTAGTTTGGATCCTCTACCAATGAGCAACAAATCCAAGTTTCCATCACAGCAGTCAAATCTAGTAGCCTGGTTCCCATTTGTGTGATAAGTATAAGCAGAAACATAAGCATAAGAAAAATTGCGTGGGAACAGGCGTGAAATAAGCGTAAGCATAAGCACAAGAAAAGGAACATTTCCCTCTCTTGTGCTTGTGCGCACCTGAGTCACTGTTGTACTTATTTCACAAGTAGGAAAAGACGTGAAAGCATTAGTGCTGAAATTAGCAGTAGTTTGTATTTTGTCCACTGTTACTGCGCTTGCATAATTTTATGCCTCATTTTCTTGTGCTTGGTTCACGAGACATAATTATTCATAGACATATGCTTGGGCTTACACAGTATGCTTGTGATTATTGCACAAGTGGGAACCAGGCTTACATGTATGGCCTTCCGATTTTCTTTCTCAAACATGCCTGTACAGTGGACTGATAAATCAATCATTTCATCAATTATTAATTTTAGCAAGCTTAAAAACATACAGTGCCACCTCATTTACCACACCATGTTGTACCCGTGCCTTTTACTTTAAAATATGAAAAACTTTATGAAACAGCTCTTATTCACAGTCTGAGATAATCACATCAAACTGACGCAGACAAGGAAATAACTTATTCATTGCCTCAGGAAGCCTGTGATGTGTCATTGTACATGTAGTCTTTTAATTTCACTGAACATGGATTGTACATGTATAGAGTAACAGAAGTCTCACATCCACAGTCCTACAGTACACCAACCTTGTTATGTCTTCAACCAGAGCTGTAGGGTTTGGTGGATAAAACTTGACAGCAAAGTAGAAATGATAGGGTTCTATAAGGCAATTTCATAGATACATACATGTACATGTACTGTTTCAAAAGTAAGAACTACAGTGTAACAGGGCTTGAAATTGCAACTGATATGGGCGCCAATACACCTAACAATTCCTCGTTGGTGACCAAAAATTCTGGCCTAGTCGCCACCTTGGTGACTAGATTTTTGTATGATTAAGAATAAAAATTAAACAGGTCAAGTTCAAAAGTATGTTATGTTGTCTTGAGAAAAAAAGAGCAAACATAAATATATTAAACAAAGTGTGCCTGTTTTATCTTTTGACATCTATTTCTGAGAATTCATGAATTTCTCCTTTTTAACGAGTGCGCAGAATTTTTAGTATGTACTTCATATATCACACATTATAGTAAATCCAATTTAAACTGGCGATTTACTGCTGGTGACTATTTTTGGCCACTTAGGCAACAAAAGGTGACTACATGCAAGCAATATTTCTTTTAATTTCAAGCCCTGTGTAAATCAACACATTTCTTTGCAAGATTGTGGTCTTTAATACTGAGAAATTTTATGCTTGATGGGAGGTGATAATTGCCATTTGCTGTTGCAGTGTTCCTGCCTGTATCCATGCAAATTCCTATGTTTTTACTTGGAATTGTGATATCTTATCCCACAGCTTATAGTTTTTGTTTTTAGGATCAATTAATATCCATGTATAACCTTTGCAAAGTTTTCAAAATGAAAATAACACAATCAAACCTGCTTCATGCAAAAAAAAAAAAAAGTTTAATAAAAAAACTGACTGCTACAGCCATTAAAACAATGTACACTGTATCAAGTTTCTGTCAATCAAAATATTTTCTCTTCTGATTGATCATGGAATCAGACTCCATGCATTTCTGAAGTGAAAAATTACCAACTGCAACTTATAACTTACCATTCTTTAGCTGTTTTTTGATGGGCCTCAGAGGATCCAACCAGTTAAACTGCAAATTTAGATACAGTGCTAAGCGCAGGAATGTAGATGTGTAACAACAATATTTTTACGAATGCTACGGCATGGGGGTGGAGGGGAGTCACCACAGCCACAACTGTTTAAAATTGCAGCCAAAGAGCTGAACCGGGAGCTAACCAAAGCAACAACTTGGCACCTCTTGATCTTAAGCATATTGCCATGTACCTGGCCGTCTTTCTCATCAATGTATCGCAAACCAAAGTAATCCTTTTCCACAACTTCAATTTTCTCGCAGATCTTGTCAAACAGAACTTGTCCCTTTGCATTTTTCTGCAATATATTAAACAGTTCAAAAATACCTTGAAAGTTAATTTCTGCTTGGTGGGACAAAATAATGTATTGCCTAATCTACAACTTCCTGAAACATTCTGAATGCATCATGAAACAGTTACTGATGAAAGGATGAGGAGTAGAAAAATTGACACAATAGAGACCTTAAGACATCCCGAAATTGGTGTACGGAAAACGGGTAGTGCCATTTTTCTTTCTCTTCATTTTGCAATAATGTCATTAATCCTACCCAGTAGACCCAGCCGTTTTCCCAGGGTAGACAGAAGTTTACCCATAGATGAAACACGTGAAGACATGGAGAAACGGGCGAGTTTTATGATGTTAACTGAGACGCTACCCATACCCGGAAACTGTTTTCGTGGTATCTTAACGTCTCCAATAAAAGGAAATTCACATGGCTGCCACACACAATGGTTTCTAAAAAAAAAAAATGCTTGCCAGAGAGTCATTCTATATAACCAATAGATTCTATGTTGCTGTGCATCTTTTTAGTAATACATCACAGATGATGCCAAAATGTGGTAAGAACAAAAAAAGTGGCCCAGAAAAAAGTGAATCAGTCAAATCATCAACAAAATATCTCACCTGTAGAGAACAAGTGACCAATCTTAATACATGGAGCTCGTTTGTTTTAATAGTTTACTTAAACGGTAGCAGTCTGACAAAGTCAGGCAAAAGTTTAAATCTATTGTTATGACTGCATCTTGGTGCCAAAGAAGAAAAAATGCCAAGAATACAATAATTATTACTTATTGGACGGCTTGTTAAATCTCAATTTGTTCCACTGAACCGTTAAGCACATATTAGTTAAACAATTAATATTTCAGGGAAGTTATAATTATATTACATGGTTAGCTTTCGTTAGTTTAAAACTAAAAGATGGCAAATGAGGCTCCCCCCTATTCGGATGTGTTTGAATTTATCCGTGGATTTTGATCTTTAGACCAGCAACATTCTCCAAACACGCGATATGATCGATTTCACCTTTGAATATATGCTAAAAAATATTCCGTATCATCAACATAGAGCCGTTTAGTTAAACGATTTGCTCAAATCACTAGAGAAATTATAGTTCGGAATCAAAGCTTAAAGGCTCATCAGCAAATTTATTTCAACAGACAAACAAACCGACCCGACGATCTAGCTTTCTGCGACAGTCACTATACAACAGCTCATTTGAAATAG
The DNA here is from genome assembly GCA_014634185.1 of Astreopora myriophthalma. Classification (NCBI taxonomy): domain Eukaryota; kingdom Metazoa; phylum Cnidaria; class Anthozoa; order Scleractinia; family Acroporidae; genus Astreopora; species Astreopora myriophthalma. The sequence goes on from BLFK01000032.1 coordinate 97,302, forward strand.
CAAACCTTATTTTGGGAGAGAAAAGTCTCGTTTGTATAACAAAGGAAATACTCACATCAAGGTCTACAGTTGTGCTTTGGTCATCCAACAGTTGAACTTCACATTTTAAAGCGTGAGATCTTCCCATCGTGATGTAAATTAACGGTAAACAACGATGTCTTTGGAAACCAACCCACGATCAGATCGAACCCTCCCAACGCTAAACAGCCTCGTTTCCATCACTCAAAAGCACTGGAGACGAGTCAACGACTGACTCGTCTTCGGCAATTAGGAAAGAACCGGAAATTGGTCAACCCGAGCAAGACCACTTTGCAACGAAAATTGCCATTACGGAAACGTTGCCTGTTTTGCCATGTTGATTTTCATTCGGGGTATACCGTGTCCAATACTTTGACGTCGTCGTTCTAGAAAGATTCCGTTTTAGTGCATTTGAGCGCTTTCAAAAATTTCCACCCTCACAGGCCCATACATAAAAATAACACACAAAAAAAATTAAAAACCCCTTGTAAATCGTCTCACGTATATAAGCGACCATCCGACGTAAGGACTTACAACCCATGGACGTAAAGATTTTCAACCCCTGAACTTAAGGATTTACAACCCCTGAGCGCAAGGATACAACCCCTGGACGTAAGGATTTATGGGGATCAACGTCAGCATCTGGGCAGCGTGAATGGTCTTTTGTGCAAATGATGAGCCCGCCCGATGCCAAATGAGCTTGGTGGGGTTTACATGCTGGTTTTGAGAGCGGACTGCTTCCATTGTCATGGAGAAATTAAATAGCAAATGAAGCCAAAATGTCTAAACCCTGGCTACTTGACTTTTGAACATTATTTTTGTGATGTCATTTCTACGGGCTATTTCAAGATAAGCACGTTTCTGAGGGAAATCATCATGCAAGAAATTAGGTCGGGCTTCTATCCAGTGGGAGTCGGTGATTTGGAAGGGCACTCTTTCCGATGCAGGGCCGGAAAGTGGACTTGTGAGAGAAACAAGAAGTGGAAAGAACCTTGCGCTCTTGTTCGCGGAATCATGGCGAAAAACGGGATCGAAAGTAGTAACAATCGGTGGAGACCAAATCCACAAATTTTTACTGAATAATGTAAATTTCTCTTGCACGGTTGGATTAGGTTTAAGTAATATCAGCTACAAGGGTTGTGGCCATCTTAACGATTCATAGAGGATGAAATATATGTCTCTTCTTTTAAGGCATTCCGACCAGTACATCTGAAGAATTGGAAACAATAAAATGGCTGAGGTGTGGTGATACTGCCATGGCAACGAACAAAGACTACAAAGCTGAAGAATTTTAACCAATAAAAATGTTTTACATCGTATCATCATGATAATAATGGCCCACTAAAATAAACTTACCGAGATTTTACGTCCTCAGGATTCGAAACAAAAGTTTTGTGGCCAAAATATTATGAACTCCCCACCTGTCAAGATGCCCCAAATATAACTATTCGATTAAATATACTTTAAATGGAACTTTCGAAAGCAGAAATTGAGGAAGTTCAATGCCTTGAACGCCTTGCTTAGCAATGGCATGGGGAAGTTATTATCTCATTTTCCGACTTTTTAAAGACAAAAAACCGTAGCCGTAGTAGCCGTAGTAGCCGTAGTAGCCGTAGTAGCCGTAGTAGCCGTAGTAGCCGTAGTAGCCGTAGTAGCCGTAGTAGCCGTAGTAGCCGTAGTAGCTGTAGTAGGTTTGGTTTGTTACTAAATATGTCATTAACTGCTGGAGAAATCTCAGCCGAGCATTGCAAGACCAAAGCCAGTTTCTGAAGCTGACGCTAAGTGCGGGAAAATGGTATGGGTTGTGCTCTTTTGATTGGCTTATGGTGACACAGATTTTTCGGCCAATTACTGAACTATGTAATGTAAACTCAAAGATAGGCGTCAACCCATTGAAAAGGCTTTGATCGATTATGAATAAGCGAGTTGAAGTTGATTGATCCCATCTAATATTTGTCTTGTGTTTTCGGAAGATAACCGCCAAATTGAACTGGATGGTACGCATGAGCAGTGACTTGGAAACAAACATTGTGGCTGTAGAGCGTGTCAAGGAGTACTTAGAAACGCCAACGGAGGTTTGTGCAATGTAATGTTGTAACTCAAATTGGTAGAATTCTATCAATTTTAGCAAATACGCATGCGCCAATGTTTGGCACCGTCTACTTCCGGTCTACTCTGTGGCGTACCATATGGAGAACACAACGGGTTACAGTTTCAATATATATCGCTGGAAATCCTATATCTTGATAACTGGAACTGAGCTGTGAGTACGAAAGGGATCTGTTACATATGGTCTAGGGGCCGACATTTCTCTCCCTCACTGCCGCGTCAGGGGCACACAGGGTGTCGTGGACGGGTATCTGAAAGCAGCGACGAACTGGGGGTTGGTATAAGCGATCCGCGGGCCGAAATCTCGGGGAGACTCGTCATGGTACACCGCTCCGGCAACACGTCCAGAGGTACTGCTTACTGGTCCAGAGTTTTTGTTTGTTTTCTTGGCATTAAATATACGCATGCGTGAATTCACCATTGCTTTACTACGTACCATCTGGGAAACGCAGTGACTGCATGTAAATCAGAGAATGACTTTACACTTGCAAGAAGCGATGAGGTTTGCACGTTGCCGCTCCTTTGGGAAAGAGAAAGGCTTGTATCAATAGTACCACACCTCGCGCCTTGGATTGACTTATAGAAGCACGCTATCTAGTCCTCTTACAATCGACGAGTTGGAAATGGCCTGTTTCCTTACGCTGCTAAGGGTTGACCTTTAAAATTCTACTCATTCTTTAAGAGTCAAACCTTTTGGAGGGGGGGGGGGCAATCCCAGACCATTGTGCAAACCCGAGACGCAGGCGATAACTGCCTCGAATTCTCCCAACCCCACTTGTGTTTCGATGAGGCTATGTAAACATGGAAAAAGTCCTCTGTTGCTTAATTATTCCATCCACACTCGAGGCTAATTTTAGTGACTTCACCTGTCACATTCAAAGGGGGCATATTTTCCTACACCATATAATAGACCCTTTTACCGATACGGCGGCCACCTTGAATTCTATTGTCCTGAAACAGATATTATGGGATGCCGGGGGGGGGGGGGCAAATTCGCACATACCATATCGATATCGATACCATATCGTAGGTATAAATCTAGTTTTGGTCTAACATTTTTCAAACGAGATCAATTTTTGTATTTCCCTTGCCTCAGATTAATTGTAGTGTGAAACAAAGGATGTAAAAATCAAATTGGCTTGAAAATTAAGGAAAACCAAATTTATACCCACAACTTGCATGAGTTTGCCCCCTGGGCATCCCATATTATCTTTCGCAAAACAATAGAATCCAACATGGACGCCGTATCGGTAAAGGTCTATTAAATTTTATGGTCTATTAAATATTAAGGCAACTTATTGTCCTTTCAAGCCTTGAAAGTCAACCGGGAGCACATAAAATCGTGTACGTGTTTAATTTAGTGCATACTGTTTAGGAACTTTCTCTCTTGATTAATTTCTTTATTTTTGTATTTTAAATAAGCACCAGGTCGGAAGGAAGTGTATCTCTACATAATTTGTTTGCTTGTTTGTTTTTTTACTGGCAGGTGGTCCGGCAGCCAATTGTCAGCAACTTACTACAAACTCTCGCTTATTCCACGCCTCGCTACATACTTCTTCATGAGCTCCAGCTATGTGAGCTAACCAGCTCAACAGTTTTGCCATTGTTAAAAGCCAAAAAAGGATGGAAACCCTTGACTTGAAAAGATTTTTGAAAACCTTTCTCCACATCTTTATCCTCTTTCTGTCGTTTGCAGCTGCATACGATGCCGAGGGTAAGTTAGTTTTCTTCTCGGTTTCATCTCAGAAATTCAAAACAAATGTCCAAGAGCGCATCTTGCCATTTCAGTGTATTGCCTCTTCTTTTCCGTATTTATGTCGGCGCTCAACTCTACTGATTCTTGCATTTCAGAGACTATAACAGACATCATCATCAGCCACCGAGGACAAACTCGAGGAATTAGATGGGTAAACTTCCAGGAACAAAAAGGTCACTTTCTTAATATCAGCGCCCTTGGTAGAGGTCTCGTTGACGGAAGTGCCCAGTGCGGGTTAGACTGTTTGGAAACCTTGCCATGCTTTTCATTCAACCTGGTTGATGATGCTGATAAATATTGGTGCGAGCTCCTTCCTTCGGACAAGTACAACTACTCGGAGAAATTTGTTCCGAGGAATGGCTCTCACCACTTCAGCATCCCGGTAAGTTCAGCAAGCTTCTGAAACACTGACCGCGTTCCTTAATTATTCGATATGAGAATTACTTGGCAAATCAGTCATATATATTAAACACAAGCGCTAAAGGCGTGGTAGAATAATGCTATCAATCGATTCTCAGAAGGAATGTCTTGATGTTTTGAAAGCCAGTCCGTCTCGAATTCGTTAAAATCGATGCAGATCAGTCAAGTAGTTTTACTCTTGTTATCCAAGGACATTTACACCCAACGTTGCAACGGTTATTCTTTACGGGGAAAGATTTAATACTAGATATATATTCGCTACGTTCCCTGAACCGTACGGGAAAGTTCTCATTTAGCGTTATCATAAAATAATTTCATGGTTAAAATTCGCGATAAATAAATGACAGGAGTTACCGCTTTACGGGTGGGCCGACGGCGACAGTGGTTCAACGTAAAACATAGTTGTTGAAAAGACCCTTCCTACGACAGGAAACTGTTGCAAAAACTGTCAGGTATGAATTGAAAGACGAAGGCGTCACAGGGGGTGCTTGTGAGCCTTCAGGTATAGAGCAAGTAATATAGACTAGAAACGAAATCATAGTCATGTTTTCGTTCCAGTCACCGTGCAGCAGTTGGCCTTGTACGAACAATGGCAAGTGCGTGCCACTGTACTCAAACAACAGCCACGTGTGCGCCTGCGCAGTAGGATTCACAGGCAAAAACTGCCAAAACGGTACGTAAAGCCCGCCACACACTAAAGGAAAGAGCTGAGCAAAGTGCCTCGCGAGGGAGTTAGCGTAGCCGTTTCCTCAAGTGTGCGGTGAACGTTTGGTGAGATTATCGCCTCGCGAGGCCTTGAGGCCTATACCAAACGTGTTTGATATTGTTTCACGGTCTCGCGAGGGGAAAAATCTCACCAAAATCTCATCGCACATTGGAGGAAACCGCTGAGCCAACTTCCTCGTGAGGCAACTTGCTCAGCTCTTTCCTCAAGTGTGCGGCAGCCTTAAGGATTTATTCAACGTTTCTTCCCCGGCCTGTTTGAGTTATCGTAAAAAATACCAAACCCACCATTTGATAGCCGCATCGTGTACTCTAGCTGAGAAAAAAAAGTATACTGGACGTTTGTCAGTTTTCTTGTTTATGTTAAATCTTGTCGAAAAATAGAAAAACACCGCTGCCACCTAACCCGTTAATTGTCAAAGGCAAGAGAGAATGAGGTAAGAGAACATATTTCCCATACATGAGCCTCTCCCAATGATAGTTTTCCCCCCAATCTATTTGTTAGTACGAGGTCGCAGACTAGTTATTTAAAGAACGGATTTTGATTGGTCCGTCTTGTGCAATATGAACTGCGAGGTCATGGCGATGAGGTTAAACGTAGGTTCTACGCGTGGCGCGAAATTTAAAAATAGATTGCCGCGAATAATTATCAGGGGGCATAGGGATAAGTTCTCTCACTCGCACCCCCTCTTGTCAAAGGGTAGATTCACTTATAAAGTCAAGGGACACACGATTCACTTGGATGGTCGGAAATGAATCTACCTGCATGGGAAGTCGAAACATGCTTCCTTTGACCCATTTGGGAAACGTATCCTGATATTAAGAATGCCAATATCCTTTACTATTTCTCCCTGTTCTTTGTCCGTCCAGACATGTGTTCTCCCAGAAACGCGTGTGACCCCAATGCTGTATGTGCGAATACCAAAGGATCGTATGATTGCACTTGTAAGGAGGGATTTAAAGGAGACGGTAGAAACTGCACAGGTAAAGCTATGGCTCTAACTAACTTGCAATCAAGAGATTATAAAGGGATTACCAAGACTCTGAATTGAAGAGACTGGTAAATTAAATCTTATCTATAAAAATACGAACATTCACTATTTAAAACATGAATTTTTCTTCTCCATGACTAGTACATCAGAGGAGATGACTTTCAATCAAACGTGGGACAGTTCGCTCAATCCTTTAAAAAAACCTGATACAGTAGTAAATGTGGCGGGTTGTCAACTGAGAGTAGTAAAACCCAAATCAAAGTAATTACAGAATCAGCCAATCACGTCACGTTCTGAAGGAAATACAACCTTCAGCCAATCACAAATCAAAGTAATTCCGACTTCATTTTACTAGCCAATCACAACGCAAAGCAAGTAAAAGCAGCCGGTGCAAAGCGCGGGAAAACGGATGATGTTTTGGGTATCAAGATTAGAGTCTTGTAAATGTTAAAGCCATAGATCACATTCCATATTCTGGAACTTTGTTTGTAGAAGTTTTTCGATCCAGAGGATCGGGTATTATCTCAAGAGTGACTATGTCGAAATTGGTTTTAGTTTTGCATCTGATTGGTTGGAAAGTTCGCGCAAATTTTTTGATCCAATCATAGAATAGAGCAAACGGAAACCAAAACCAGAGCAATCGAATTACTTTCGACACTCAAGTGAAAACTGCTCTATGTATTTCGAAAAGTAGTATTCGTAATCACATGATTTCCAGTGCAATTTGAAATAAACAGGAAGGGAGAGGTAAATTTCTTCAAAGACAAAAACTGCAAAGTACCTGATTTGCTACATTGCTCTTTTGTTTCATAAACCACATAGCATTTAAGGCTGTCTTTACCAATCTTGGTGCAACTGGGAGAATGGGTCCAACTTCACTTGGCAGTCATTACAAAGGCCAGGATCATGACGGTCAAGTGACACTGATCAGCGGTATACAGCAATGGACTGTTCCTTACACTGGCGACTACAGAATCGAAGCTATAGGAGCTACAGGGGGGTACGACACATACGGCAGCAGCAGCCAGTATCGGGGAAGAGGTACCATAATGACAGGCACCTTCAGTTTAAAGAAATACGAAATAATCCAGATTCTGGTTGGTCAGGAAGGGGGGATTAACGCAGCAAGTACGACCTCTGGGGGTGGCGGAGGTACATTTGTAGTCAGAGGAAGAAATACATCCTTGCTAATCGCTGGGGGAGGAGGAGGCATTGAACATGCGAATTCCCATTTTCCAAGCTGCGATGCTTCCACGGGTGAATCGGGGAAATCTGGAGAAAAGTCGTGGATAGGAGGAAGTGGAGGAGAAGGGGCGAAGACTGCTGACAACAGTAATTCCGGTAAGTGAGTGAGTGAGTGGGTGGGTAGCAGGGAGGGAGAGAGGTTCACTTGACATGGGTTTCACTTGTCTCGCATTATTACAGGCGCGTTGCAAGTACATTAGACAAAAGGTTAAATTTGTAATAATCCTACCAATTTAAATGCTCGCATCGCGGATTAACGACAACATAATGAAAGCTTTCTGCTAGTTAAACATTATGTTAAACAAATTTGAACAAATTCTTACTTTACAAAATAGTTTGATGCTTCATTACTTACAGGTGGTGGTGGTGGTGGTTTTTATTCCAGCGGAAGAAGTTCAAAGCACTTTGGCGGTACAAAGGGGTATGGCGGAGAAGGTGGCAAGGGATTTCTTCAGGGAGGAGTGGGTGGAAGAGCCCTGCACAACAATGCTGATGGAGGATTCGGAGGGGGTGGTGGCGCTTTTGGAAATGGAGGGGTGCGGGAGGCGGTGGAGGTTACTCCGGGGGAAGTAGCGGAAATAATGATCAATACTCCTGTGGGGGAGGAGGAGGATCTTACAACGCGGGCAAAAGTCAGCATAATGAGTGTTGTCATAGTACTGCCGGCCACGGTCAGGTGACCATAACATTTACCTAAACTAACGATTTTAACCAAAGCCCACTCACTGACAGCATTTTAGCCGCGGGTTTCATTAAGAAATTTGTGAAAACAAGATAAACAATATCTTCACTGTTATAACTCTCGTCTAGCTTTTCATTTATTCTTATTTATGCCTTGTTTGGTTGATCGAAACTTTACAATGGCACACTACACTCAAATCAACAGAAATAGGCCTAGCCTGATTGTAGGGCGCGGCGAACGAAAGATATTGCGATCAACCAAGAAAAAATGAGGAGGGAGTCTGTCGTGACAGTTTTCGCCGCTCCCTACAATCAGAACGCCTGGTACGGGCTAAAATAGAACACAAGTAGTCGGCTATGTTTTTTAAGCCTGGTTTACATATAATCGCAGGCAATCGCACTCGATCGCAGGAGTAGAACATGCTTCTATCTCTGCGATCGTGTGCGATCACCATCGCACATGATCGCACACGATCGCAGAGCAGTTCACATATAATCGCACTCGATCGCACTTGATCGTGCGCGATCGTCTGCGATCGCCCGCGATTATATGTGAACCAGGCTTTATGGACAGTAAGTCGGGCAGAAGACGTAAGAGCGCAGAGGTTATCGATCAGAAAGCTTTAGGTGATTACTGTCACTTCCAGGGAAATATTCGAATAAATATCTCCAGTTTAGTACTTCACAAAGTGAAAAAAAAAGTTTTCTATGTGTATTTAAGGCATGTTTCTACTGTATAGTGAAGTAAAGCGATACACAGATGCATAATATTTAGAAATTACGGGGATAACTGGGAAAACAAATAGTTCACTTTAAACTGTTGGGAATTAAATTAATGGCTGCATAGAAGGACTATTAAAAGATTCAGTGAAGGCGAACTTGTCAGTGTGTTTTTACGTGTCTTTTTATCCACGTATTCTTTGTAATATCGACATGACTTGCCATGTCATACATTTTCTTATTTAATTTGAAACAGCCCAAGAAGAAAAATCACAACGACAAGCATTGTCGCTGCGGGTGCATATGATTTTATTTCACTAGGAGTGAGAAGTCGAACTATAAAAATACAAAGAACAGTAACGAGTGAGTGCAGGGTAATTTGCAATGACATTTTACTATTCACTCCACTAAGTACCTAATATTTGCATATTAAATTGTTCGGTAATAATAGGCCATTTCCGAATTCACGTTAGCCTCTTTTTCAAAGCGAGTCTAAGTGCGAAGTCTTTGTTATGAAAATAAGTTTTTATTCATATGCAAAGTGAAACTAATTACCATCACAAAACTTTCGCACTTAGACTCGCTTTGAAAAAGAGGCTAACGTGAATTCGGAAATGGCCTATTCCAAGGCTTTAAATTATGCGAAATGTGTTTTTCTTGGGGCAACACTTTGCACCTCCCTTTGAAATGGCGTTGAAATACTGCCGTTTGGAAGGCAAGTGAGGGCGAAAAAAATTTACGTCTGAAATTGTGCATACAAATTACTGGTTTTAGCCTGGATTAGGGTAACACAGCCCAAGGAAGCTTAGGGGAGTATCTGCCTTCCGTCTGTTACCGAGAAATATAGAAGTTTACTCCACGTGCAATGCTAATACTTGCGCCATCAATCTGTCTGTCATTGGAGCATTTTCCTTCATAGCCTTTCTCTCCGTCAACAAACTCCTGCAAATGAAAAACACAAATAATTCGGAAGCTGGGTAGTTTTTTCCTTTTTTAGTTTTAACCACGGGCAGCCTAAGCACGTCGAGATTGCCTGCTTTCGGCTTTCACTGGAAAGAGCCTTTATTTGAGAGCTGTACTTATCAATACTCCTGCTCCTAAAAACGGCGCTTACTCGGTGGGAGGGGGGGGGGGGGCTTTTCGAGGGCAGTATTCTCACTGGTGAATACTTGGAAATAAGCCGACATAAGCATAACCATAAGCATATATACTTAACAAATATAACGCATGTTACCGTGCGTCTGTTCAGTAATAGATCACAGATGACGTCAAACTGTGGTAACAACAAAAAGTGGCACACGAGGCGATAGTCGAGTGTGCGCGCGTTTTGATTGGCTTGTAGGAAATGTGATTGCCCAGAGCGTGTATTAAGAAAATCTATTTCAATCAAGAAATAAATAAACATTTTCCTCCATTTGTCGGATTATTTTGTTCGAAATATTTTATGAAAGCGACAGAGGACTTTTTTTTCCCGTGTTAAAATCTAGCCTCACCTAAACACGAGCAGGGTTGGCAACAGTAAAGATATATAAATACAAGCATACAAGCATAAGCATAGAAAGAACGAACTTTTCCGTTTTAAAAACCAGGCTTTCCGTCCTATGGAGTCCAGTTAAGTGTAGTGGGAGGGGATCTAAGGTTTTTCTTTGCTACATGAGAAAACTAGAGGGTCCCACCGGTTGCAGGAATAAGGTAGCGTAAAGCTCTTACCTGACTAACTGATGATGCTGTTTCTTCGGAGACTTCAGAGCGGCATGAATAAGAAAGAGGTTAAACACGTCTCGCTATCAAAAAATTAAGATGTCAAATGATTTTGAGCAACTCAATTGAGACTTTTTTTAAAGAAAAATGGGGAAAAGCGGAGAGTTCGGAGAAAACCAGCCCGAAAAAGAGGAGCGAAACAACAAAATCAACCCACATATGATGCCAGTGAAAGTCGAGACACATCATTTAACCGAACTTTTAAAAGCAAACACGTGACAATGTCGAGGAAAGACTAAGGACACGGGGTACCCACGCTCAACAGAGGGCTCTCGGAGCGTACAAATATAAGCATTTGAAGGAAAGTTTGGCGTAAAGTAAATGAAAACACAAAAGAAAAATAAACATTAAATACGCATTAAGGCTTATGTATCGCCTAAAATGTCTTCAGCTTTTTTTCTTCAGTTGTTTTGTTCCTTTTTTACTGTTTTGAAGCCTCTAAAGTGCTCTAAACCAAGCGCTTCCAGCCAGCGAAAAGCGAATTATTTTTCTTTCCTGCCTAAAAACCCCAATAGACACTGGCTAAAATTGAATTTTTCCAAGTCTGTGGCTAGTTGACTCCCGGCACTCTCAAGCCCTACGTATTCAGCAGGCCCGAGTTGTTCAAAGCAGCGTTAGCGCTAATTCTGTATTCAGTTCGATGTAAACCTATAGGTTGTCAATGTATTTCCCCGGCTTAATCCTGCTCCGAACAACTCGGCCCAGTCGTGCGTTTCTCACAAGTCCTGAAACTTTTCGGGCGTGTTTCCGGTGACATAAACCCCTTTGTATCTTCAAAAGGGAAACTTTTCAAGGCATGAAACTTTGTAAGTATTTTGTCTTTTCTGGTCTTGAAAACATGTTAAAAGACCAGCTTTCCTGAATAAGCGGATCGTAGTTTGAAAACTTGCTTTTCAGGCCGAAAACTCTTCGGGACTTTTGAGAAACGGGCCTCAGGGGCCTATTAAGTCCCGGAAACTTTCATTCTGGAAGGCCAGTTCGAAAGACCCCAAACTTTTCGGGTGTATTTCGGGTGCCATAATTTCCTCCGGATCTTGAAATGGAAGACGTGTTAAGCCACAGAACTTTGCAATTAGTTTGCACTTTCCTATCTTGAAACCATGTCAAAAAATCAGATTTTCAGAACAAGCGGATCCCAGTTTTACAAATTGCTCTTCGGGACTTTCGAGAAACGGGGCTCCTGCAGCGCCCAGTTGCTCGAAGCGAGATGAGGCGTTAACCAGCGTTAAATACCTTGACAACTTATTGGTTTTGATACGGCTTAACCAATGGATCGCGCTAACCATGCTTCAAGCAATTCCGCCCAGGCAAACGTGTTTTAAAGTTAGGAAAAGGAATGGCAAGGTTTCGTGTTTAGAAAGGTTTTGACATATAGAGGGAATTGTGGAACCCGAAAAAGGCCCGAACACCTTCAGGTCCTCTGAGAAACGCACACCAGATTGTAGGCGCGCATTTTTCGGACAAACTCCAGATATTATTTTAATACTCCGAATAGCACCCTTCTCCCCACTCCCTCCAATAAATAAACAAACAATGCATAAATTAGCATATTCTTTGCCAGTAGCACGTGCGAATTTGGCACGTGTAGTGCGTGCACCACCACTCGACTCTTGATTTGCTTAGTCTGTATAACACCATTGAACAGGAATATGAACAGATACATCTAGTACCTATTGATGTCTAAATACCATTTTTGGACACTTTCTCTTATTTTACAATTTCCAAATCAGCTTTGATTTTTGTGGTGTCCCTTTGTTTCCCATGGTAAGCAAGTAACTGAGCGCACGTTTTGCGTCTTGAATTGGGATGTCTTGAAAACAAAGACCCCTACTTATAACTCTCTTATAGACTTAAGTGACTCAAGTCTAGACTAGGGATCTAAGTATTGAGTATTGAGTCTAAGGGCGCTTTCCATTTGACATAACTAACCGCCCAGACTGGGCATTTGGGTGGGCTAACTCTACAACGCCTTCAAAATAACACAGTTCGTGAGCATGAATACTCCTCTAAATAATGTTGTGAGGGAATGTCATGCAAGTCTTTGTTGAAATTGTTGCATTTTCTTTGCAAACTGACCGGTCTGGCCGGCCAGTTCTGACAAAAGGAAAGCCCCATAAGTCATATTTTAAGTCAAGGTATATTCACAACAAACGGCGCTGAAGAAATTATACCAGCATACCTGTGCGTTACTACCTCCAACATTCACGACTCTGTAACGAACGGGTTTCATAATTTCAACAGCGTTATCAAATTTACCCTGAGACAAAAAGATGGAAGATACGTTATTAGTAATAGTTTTCTAATGCCTTCGAGATGGCAATAATAACTTCTTGGTTCAAAGAGCTGACTAACTAAGCAGATACATGAATTTAAGAGTATTTCCCGAAAGCATCTACCTGAAAATCGACTGTGAAAATCTAACATTTGCGAACTTTACAACAGGCTAATGCTACAAGAATTATCGATGCTTGGGAAGCTATATCAAAGACTGATTCGCATTTCTGAGACTTTTTAGGGATAGGAACGCCCGGAATGTTCGTTAATCACGTTCCTTTGGGACCTATCCGGAATGAACGGAATACGATTCCATTTACGCGCCCTTACAACTGACTGGAAGAATGCGCCCTGGCAACTGGGCTGTTTCAGCATGATTTCTACACTTCTCAAAGTTGGTTAAAAGTGGGGAACGCAATTCGTGTGTCGGTAATTCACGTTTACAAGAAAATGAATTGCTTCGCAAAATCGGATCTCATTTGATGATGAAAATTGACCGTGACAACTGATATTTTCAAGCATACCCGTGTTGAACTCTTTAGGAACCCTTCCAGTGCCTTTTCATCTGGTTTTTGGGACAGTTTGAGCAGTTTCCATTGGAGTGTCGAAAGTAATTACGTGATTGCCTCGATGCTGGTTTTGCTTTGCTCGGTGATCGGATCAAAAGACTTGCGCGAGCTTTCCAACCAATCAGATGCAAAACTAAAACCAATATTGCAACCACGTCACACGCGTTTTCCCGCGCTTGGTGCCGGCCGCGTTTCCTTGCTTTGCCTTCTGATTGGCTAGTAAAAATAAGTCGTGAATTACTGTGATTTTTCATTGGCTGAAGGGTGCATTTGCTTCAGAATGTGATTGGCTGAGTATTAAATCACTTTGGCTTTGTTTTTAAGACACTCAATTGAAACCGTCCAATCGAAACGTTGACGTTAGGAGTCATCATACCTTATCAGCTTGCTCAAACGCTTCACAAATCGCCAGTCCCACATCTTTTGAAATTTCCCAGTTTGTACCTGAACCATCCCTGAAAGAGTACCAGCCGCCAGAAGTTCAAAGGTCGGATAACTTTCCCCAGTCATCATTTGCCGGGAAGTTTCAATATGTGTAATCACGAATATTGACACTAAAGTATGCGTAAACAGGTATGGGGATGTTTGAAAACCTTGGCAAATGTTTTACTCTATTTGGGCACCTTCCATATTTAACAATTAGACTACGAGTTCGAGTTTTTAATGAGTCAATATCTTGACATTCAACGAGGGTCGTAGCGCCGAGTTGACTATATGACTCATACAAAACGAGGACGAGCAGCCTAATTATTTTAGTAGAAATCCACTCACATACTGCCTTCGAATTCATTCCAATTTTCATTGATTTTAAGATCTGAGGATTTGAGCTTCTTGGTTCCGTGGGTAAGCAAATGACATTTACATACTGCCACCGCAATGGGCGAAAAGGGAGTTTCTCAAGTCTCTTCAGGGTCGCCAAAAGGCCACTTCCGAGTTCGCTCTCTTTTTCAAAGCGAGTCTAAGTGCGAAATTGTTGTGATGGTAATGAGTTTTACTTTGCATAAGAAAGAAAACTCATTTCATAAGAAAGATTTTGTACTTAGACTCGCTTTGAAAAAGAGGCTGAAGTGAACTCGAAAAGAGCCAATTAAGCGCATAAACGCATCTGATACGAAATTGTCTCTATACCTGATATAGTCTCTCAGGGATGCCAAGAGTTTTAGCGTGGCATCTTCATTCTTGGCGCCCAATGTACACATGAGCATATGTACATCATTGAAAACCTGACGGTAAATGGAGATAAACCAAAACGTCGATTAACAACAGCATACACTCTGCCGTCTTCATTTGAGAACTATATTCTGTCTATGATGTAACCATGCAATTGAGCATAAGGCTAAGCTTGAAATTGACTGATGGCGGAACCAAATGCAAACTTAGCATACCATGGCGTTTCAGGGTAACTCGAGGGAACTAATAGGTGTGTTGTATTCAGAATGTGAGTCGAAGGAAAAATTTTCTCACCAGCCGCGAAGCAGGCGCCACGACAAAGGAAAGAACGAAGAGATATCTAGCGCGTGCGTTCTCCACAAGCAAGCGCTTGATTCTTTTGGCCTTCCCTTTTGCTGCGCCTGCTACGCTAGAAACAGCATTACATACTAAAATATGATCATCTGTGTGCGATTCCCATAGGTGGTAAAGCTTTTTCCAGCGATGACCGACATCCACACCTAGTGACAATAACATGGAAGCATTATACCATATAAGGGCATTCTGGTCCCAGCCGTTGCCCAATGACCGCCTGTCAAACTAGTTTCCTGGAATTATCGCCCATACAAGGTAATACGGATTCCGGAATCCAGAAAATGTTGGCAAGCGGATTTGAGAATCCAGGCTTTGGAATCCTTAGTCCGTTATTATCACACATGGGGCAAAAATTGTCGTCATTCGTAATGACCCTGTTAATTCAGAAATGCTTCAGTCTGTTAATTTGTGGAGTCAATTATTACGTTAACTTTTTGGTGATTTGACAAGTTGAAGAAGCACTCCATCGTGTCTTTTGGTAGATAGTACAAGATTCAAAAGTTCGTGCCCTGTTACACTCTCCACAACTCCACATCTCAACATGAGAAAAGGCGCATTTGAATAGCCTCAAAAGCTGTCTTATCTGCAATAGTGACTTGGAATTCCCTCAACACCCCCCCCCCCCCCCCC
>BLFK01000032.1:112733-130790 GCA_014634185.1 Astreopora myriophthalma
TGACTATAGATCGTTTTCAGATGACGTCATGTCGGCCACATTAATTTGAACGCCATTTTTATGCAATTATTTCCTATTGTTTCAGTAAATCAGTATGGCCGGTGGTCACGTGAGTGAAACGCTCTATACCAGGTTCCCAAATAGATTTTTAAGTTTGTTGCCGTTTTCTTCCAAATCATAACGTTGCTGACTCAAATTCAGCGCAAGCGAAACAAAGTATAACAAACTTACTTTCTATGCAAAAGTGAAAATCGCTTCAGAAGCTCCTTCTTAGCATACGGCTAAGTGACACGGCATTACGAATATCTTCACGTAAATAATCACTAAGACCAATCAGTTAAGTTGATTTAATGTTACCTTCCATCTGAAGTCTGTAAAGTAGTGACGAGGCATCTACTAAGTCAAGCATAGCCCCTGAATGGCAGCGCTTCCCAACCTAAATGCATAAACAACACTTGGTGTTAAACCATAGGTCGACCATTCAGTGCCAAAGTACAC
Organism: Astreopora myriophthalma; assembly: GCA_014634185.1. Classification (NCBI taxonomy): domain Eukaryota; kingdom Metazoa; phylum Cnidaria; class Anthozoa; order Scleractinia; family Acroporidae; genus Astreopora; species Astreopora myriophthalma. The sequence continues at coordinate 113,232 of BLFK01000032.1, forward strand.
GCTTACAGTTCAGCGTGTCTATACAGTGTTCCAGCGTTTTCCAGCCGAGGCAACGAACTAGCAACGCGGTGCAAGTGGTATGTCGTAATCACTGAAAGGGCAAAGCCAGAATTTCGATGGGGCCGCGAGACAACGGCCGTTCTTTTATAGCTCAGTTTGCTGCGGGGCTTGAGGATTCTTCTAGTGACTTCACGAGTACTGTTGGCGTTGTGCGATATTTTCATTTTTCCGAATTAAACTGCTGAAAGGAGTTACCTCTTCATCATAAATATCCAGAGCAGCTTGGTGTTCCCCCTAAACATCGAAAAAAGTCATGATTTGTGCATTGAAACAACACAGCAACTTGCTTGCTTTGTTATGATAACAAAACTGACTTGGGCTCATGTGTCAATCAACAGCAAAAAGCGATAGCCTACTAACCCGATTTTCTATTAAGTGTCACACAACAAGTAGAAGGGTAACTACTCTGGCCAATCACAGCGCACACAGACATTCAAATAACCAATCAGAAGTCGAAGTAAATACGCGAACTAAGTGCGGGAAAAGACGTGCTTCTTCACCTGTGCTTCTCTTTGTTGAGAAAGTGGCGCGAATTTTTTTTTAGGCAATCATTGATCATGATGCAAAAAAAGTATTGCCAAAAAATAAAAAAAAATAAAAATATATTAACTCAGCCTTTAAAAGGAACCTACCTTTTCAATGTGATACAGGGCCCAATGCCAGTAGTTATGGCAGGCCAACATAGCGCCCATCTAAAATGAAACAAGTGAGACTCTTCACAAAAACGCAGAAAATACGATTCAATTATAGAAAGATCTAACTATTGGCACACTAGAAAACCCTATGGAAAGCGTGCTACCTAGTCAGGCAATCTCACTAGGCTAGCTCACCGGAAGAGTACCAGATTTTGGAACGAAACGATTGGTTCGACTTTTCGCCGGACAATGTTTGAGATGTTAAAGTAATCGAGGAGACGGTGCTTTCTTTGCTCTGTCAACTGCTAATGGGTTGATGCTGAAAAGTACTATTTTCGCAGATATGCGAGAAACCCTGGGTTCCGACCCACAGTGTTTCCTCTACGTGGTTCTTCGGACGCTATAGTAAACCTCTAGGAGCAAAACAAAGCTCTTGAAGTGACCATCACTAGTGTGTGACGTATGTAGCAAGGCGTCAATGTGTGCATGTGTGTGTTTTCGTGTAGAAGATTCACGTTTACACGCTCGCTGGTAAAACTGTTAGCCTGTTTCCGTGAACAAATGAACGAGTGATGAAGACAAAGATGATGATGACGATGAAAATGATGATGACGAAGACAATGAAGCTATTTACCGTCCAGTCATTAATTGTCTTGCTCAAAAATGAAATGCCATCATCCTGTCGTCCTTCCATCTCTAACACGTGTGCCTCGGCATGTGTGCTCCAGCAGTCCATCGGATTCAATTCCAGACCCTAAAGACAACAAGTTAGGAACAAAAATAGGTACGTAACAACATCAGTGACACACTCACCCAACGGCGCCTGCGCTACTTCTTTGTTCTCACCACATTTTGAATTCATGTGCCATCTATTTTGGTTTTGGTTCGCTATATGATTGGATCAAAAAAACATGTGCGGTCTTTTCAACCAATGAGGTGCAAAATGAAAACTAATAGGCCCTTTCCGAGTTCACTTCAGCCTCTTTTTCAAAGCGAGTCTAAGTGCGAAGTCTTTCTTACGAACATCAGTGTTAGTTCATATGCAAAGAAAAACTAATTAACGTCAGAAAACACTCGCACTTCGACTCGCTTTAAGAAAGAGGCGATTGTGAACTCGCAAAGGGCCTATTGCGGCTTAGTCACTCTTGGTTTCCTCTGCTGTGTGCCGTATGTCTATACCTTCTTTGCGTTTTGATTGGCCACTAAAACCAAGTCACTCGTGAATATTACTTCAATGTGTGAAGGCTAAGGCATGTGTGCTCCAGGCACACAATGCCATGCATTGTGAAGCCGGCTAAGGCTGAAGGCTGAAGGCTCTATTTCGTTCAAAACGTGATTGGCTCGATAATTGCTTAGGTCCAGGTTTATCTGCGCTACACATTTTAACAAGCTCTAAAAAATTCACCTTCAAAGCATGTTTTTCGGCCTCCTTGTAAAATCCAGTTTCTAGCAGGCCAAAAGCATACATTCCTTGAAGATAGCTACAGGAATAGTACAAGCATTAACTCAATTAACATCAAAATGAAAAAAAAAATGTCAACTAAACCATCAATCGAAGCCCTGCCTAGTGTCTCAAAAATTGTCTGTTATTACATCAAGCATTAAGATGCCAGCAACAGTCACAACGATAATTATGAGAATCTTACACACGAAAGTGGAACCACTCACAAGTGGCTCGGGCCACTCCCTGTCTTTTTAAGTTAAATACGCTTGTGACTGAACATTCACCCAAAATGGAATCTAAACGGCCAGTTGATTAGAGGCAGCCTATACGTTTATTATATTGCAATTTCGGTTGATTATTTTACTTCTACGTAGTGTCCGTTTCCAGTGACCCGGGAGAATATGATTGACCTCAACGGATTTCTTATGCCCGGCTTTGTCACGGAAGGACTTCCACATCCATGGGATCTGGGTTGAGTTGTTCGAAGCGTGGATATCGCTATGCACTGTATAGAATACATGGGATAACTCAATTGGGTTTGCTAGCGCTTATCCGCTGGATAGTGATTTCTCCAGTTGATAGCGTTATCCACCTTTTAAACAACCGAGGCCCGGTTACTATAAAAGCACTTCGTGGCGTCACTTTCCTGTGGCGCATTTTTGGATTTTACGGACGCAGATTTTACATTCTAATTTATTTTCATGTTGGAAGATTTAACCTTGAGCCCCTGCCCAAATAAAAACTGTTGATTTTGATAAGAATTTGCACTAAAGAAACTTACCCATAAAGAGGCACATTTTTCTTCCAGCGTGGAAGCACACGCGCAATAGAGTCCTTGATCTGAGCTTGGTATCCCAAGTAAAAATACGAGTCATGGGCCATTTTCAAAGCCAACATGTCTGTTGGGTTTTCTATTAATATGTCCTCCCATGTCAGACAAGCTTGCGCAGTGCATCTGTTAAAAGTAGAGGAGTGAAACAAAGCGAAATGACTGGAATTTCTCTGGGTGCGTAGCAAGATGACTGGAGGTGTTCAAGTGGGATGCCAACAGCCACCAACTTCTTTACAATTTTTACATGTAAAAATAAACTTAAGCTTAAATGCTTACGTAAATACTCAGTAAAGTAGTACAAACGGTGTTGTTGATACCGTACCGAGTTGTTCTTAACAAATACCTTTCCCTGTATTTATAAATACAACCCGCCATACATTGAAAAAAATATGAGCATCGTTTTTCCTTTTTTTTTTTTCCCTATGCAAATTGAACTATCTTAGAGTACAACCCTGATGGCTTGTAGTGCGGTGGTAACTGAATTTGGGGCACACTCTGACTGTATTACAAGGATTATTAGCTAAATTCTGGGGGGGCCCTATGCTTGTACCACATGAAGTAGTAATTGAAATAGGGGACACTTGAGGCATGCATTACATGAAGTACTAACTATATCAGCGGACACTCTATGAGTGTATTACATAAGTTAGTAACTACATTTGTGGACACTATGATTGTATTACATGGGTTAGGAATTGGAGTAGGGGGTACTCTATGCATGTATTGCATGACCCAATGAAGCAGGTACCACTCCTAGTAGTACATGCATTTAGTGTCCCTCTAATTCAGTTGTTGTGATATTGTCACCCTCCTCACTGTATATAACTCCGTTTTCTTTTAAAGGCGAAAGAAATAAGGCTTTAAAGTGGCCTGAGAGCTAGTGATGTTTATATTTTGCAACCTGAAAGATAGTTGGTGTGTAATGGTTCACCTTGGAATACAACTAATCCTTCGTCGTGGAATATGAAGGAAACCAGTGCGTTTCTAGGCCAACATTTTTTCAACTAGCTCGTGTGGGTAGCGTCTCGTTCAAGAATCCCGTTTTTACGACTCAAAATGCGGAATATCTCACCTCTAAAAAAAAACCTTTTTAACCCTAAGGGGAAACGCCAGACTACTTTTGACGCTATAAAATTCTAAATCCTATACCATTATCATTATTAACCTATGTCCGCATCATTACTGACAAACTGATGACCAGGCCTAAAATGCACCACCTTCTTTACTACAATTGAGAAAATGCCACCATCTCGATATTCCAGTCCTAGCAGTATGCAGGACTGTTGTCACCAGAACCCAGTTGAATGCCCTGGCTCCCACGAGTCTACAGTAGCTCATCGGTAGAGCAACCGAACTAGTAATCGGAAGGTTGTAGCTCATCGGTAGAGCATCCGAACGAGTGATCCGACGGTCATAGCTCATCGGTAGAGCATCCGAACTAGGAATCGGAAGGTCATAGCTCATCGGTAGAGCATCCGAACTAGTAATCGGAAGGTCATAGCTCATCGGTAGAGCATCCGAACTAGGAATCGGAAGGTCATAGCTTATCGGTAGAGCATCCGAACTAGGAATCGGAAGGTCATAGCTCATCGGTAGAGAATCCGAACTGGTAATCGGAAGGTTGTAGCTTTGCACTGTAGCTTTGACTCCTGTTAGGAGCACCTGGATTTTTTTTTCGAGTTTCGCCCCTGTCATCATTGACAACCCAAGCTCTGCAAAGCTGTCTTATTTGAAAACGTTTTGCCATTTCACCCGCACCACGAAAGGGGAGCTGAGAGGAATCACGTGGGACCGACGACAATGTCGAACTGTATGGAGCGCGTGTGAGCGACCTTCTAGTCGGGAACGCCATCGATGATGATGATAGATTACCTTTTCATTCTAGTCTGTTATTTTATCAAGCGCAGGTATTTATCTACTTCAGAACAAATCGACACTTCTTCTATTTCTCTGTAATGGACACAGCATTGCCTCACAGTCCTGTATTTGCCTCGCTTTCAGTCGTGAGTTACGTGTGACTCTAGACAAGCCTGTCAAACATACTAACTTATCTATGATTATTCCTGTGAATAAGCTGTATTTTACGCAAGAATCTTCTAAATTGAAGGAGGCATGTATCGGGAGATAGAGATGGAATAAGAAAGGTTTTTACACGAATCAATGAAAATAACTCTCCGTACCCCTCAGCCCATTGTTTCACAGCCTTTACATGCAGCTTTTCACGACTGGTGATGTTGCTTTTGGCAGCTAATGACCCCAGCGTCTCCATCCTTTGTTTTAAGTTCTCATCCACATGAATGCCTACTCCAGATGAAATCAAGTCCAGGCCGCATGACAAAACATGGCCCATCACTGAAATTCAGCACACGTGTATTACAAACTACAAGAAGTCAAAGATCAAAGGAGAACATTTTCATATTTGAACAAGGCTGCAGGCTATAGATGTCGCATGGGAAACAAAATGATATTGAGCACTAAAGATCATAATTTCAGTTTTAACTAGCTCACTTGTAATAAGAATAAAGACAGTCACAGAAAATTTTATCCTATGCAAGAAAAATGTTCTTGACTAATGATATTTTTGCTTCTTGCAATGATAGGAAAAAGAAGATGCTTGCCTCAAGGCAGAACCGGCAACATGTTCTCACTAAAATTAATGTAGGACCCATGCATTAATTCATTTTTCATCATTCCTTCAGCCTTCCCCTTGCATTCTTAGCAGTATGTCAGCAGTTTTGACAGTTTTAAAACAGTTCTTTTTTTCCCTGGTGTTATTCAAACTCAAATTTCCTTGAATTATTTTATTAAATTCTAGCCTGAAGAGTAGGGTTACTGTGTGCTTGGTTCTCACCAAAATCTGGGTCAGCTGCGATCATCTTGGACAGCGAGCTTTCAATCCCACCTACACTGGGCTCATCATACCATCCTGTGTACTACATGATAATAAATGATAATAATAGCAATAGTCATAAATAATTATAATATAAAAATTAATGGAACAGATTTAGAGCCACCTTAATATTTGAAAATTTAACGTGGCTCTGAGTCCACTCCATGAATTTTTTTAAACTCTGTGAAATGTTGAATCTTAATATGTTGATTACAATTCAATAATAAAAAATGGGGGTCACTCGGCTTGTTTTTGAGTTACAAGCACCTAAAGTTAAAATTAAGGGTGTTTTTAACAGGTAATAATATTGCTATGGTAACTTGTACAATAAAATTATCTTAAATTGTTCACCAATGATTGGGCATTTGTTTAATAACATAATTGTAGCACTAACTTAAAAAGAATGGTAGCACTTGATCTTTCAAACTAGTGGTGCTGAAAAATACAGGAAACTGCTACCAGCCACCTTGAGATTGTTTTGTGTACAGTAAGTCTGTTCTAGTGTCTTGAGCAATGTTTTTGTTTAATGCCACAGATTCCTCAGCCTCACAAAAACAATTCTAGTGTTGCTGTCTTTCCAAGTCTTGAATTTGCCATGTTTGCTACCCAAGACATCTGAAATGTTGATTTTTTTTTCCATTTTGGTGCTCAAAAGCACAATGGGAAGTGCACATATTAATTAGCATTTTAATTAAGGGATTGCATTAAAACAAACATAAATAAACCAACCTGTGTTAAAGTAGCGTCATACATTTTTGCTGCCTCATTGCTAGTTGTTGTCAGCGGCAGTCCTTCGCCTCGCCAAGCCTTGAAAGGAAAATACAGCCTTTAGTAATTCATTGTAAATGTAACAATACATTGATGACGAATTCAAAATTGCCCCTTGGACCAGTAATTTGACAACCTAAAATTAATGATGCCCCTGGGAAAGGAAATCAATGAAAGTTCAGAGCAAATATTCACAAAACCTGTCCAGAAAACCTCTAACAGACATAAGGACAGAAGATACAGAAAAGTTTCTTTGTTTTTTTTTGTCCCTATGAGCTACGAGTACACGATTCTTTTCCCGTGTTTAATCATTTCCATATAACCCTAAAAACGGTAACTCATATTGTGAGTTTGGGTTGCCTGTGTTGAATCGAATCACGTTCTCTTGTTCTTTCGAACGTTACAATACGCCGGTTTAGTTATTATTTTAATTATCATTTTAAGCTTCTTACCGACTCTGTTTAAGCTTATGTACATCGGAATGCAGAAGCAAACTAAGACCAAAACTATCACCTCTCCTTAGCAACTGTTCCCGTCCTCATTTGGTGTCTATTGCAAAAATCCTGACGTAAGACGAATTGTTCCGGTTTGAACGATCGTTCGAATATGGTAAGCTAAAATTAATACACATCACAGTACACAGTTTAAGTTACCTTACTTCGATGGGGCGACACAATTTCGATGTTGGGGCGACACAATTTCGATGTTGGGGCGACACAACTTCTATGCCGGGGCGACGTAACTTAGGTTGGGGCGACGTAACTTGGGGCGACAAGGCGATGGGGCGACACAACCTACATTCCCTCATGAGTGTAGGTTGTGTCGCCAGGCTGATCCAGAGTTCAAGACAATAAATGGAGCAGGAGATTTCGGAGAGGAGAGGAGAGGAGAGTGTGTTTAACTCGGTAAAAGATACGGCCGAAAACAACCTGTTTCCTCTCTCTTAGCGACCTTCATAGCAAGAATTTAGCTCCCTAAAAACATAATATAAGGTAAAGGCACTTACGTCTAGGTCTCTCCAATGTGCGTGCAGGTACGACATGGCGTTTTTTAAACAGCGGAGTCCGTGCTCTTGGTGCTGACCAAAAGAAAAGCAGGCTCTGGGAACGAACCCATGAGCAGACCACACAGTGGTTGTCTTCAGCAAGAATTTTTGACGCGTATCGGATGTCACAAAGTGTGATACAACACGACATTACGACAGTGTATATTGACCGCAGGTCGTTATTTTAAACTCTGTCTTTTGAGCTTGCCTCTCCAGCGTTCAGATGCTATATAGTTCAATTCTTTAAACGGAAGAGTTCAGAAAGAGGTAAGTCTTAAATTGAAAATGTTGGTTATTTGCCTGTGTTTAGCCGTGGTGTTTCATTATTCGCGAATATGTAATCACAGGCCAAAAGCCTTGGGCTACTATTAACAATCTACGATCTAGTGTACTCTACAGCATTGTAATCGTGCAAATGTCATTCACATTTGGACAGAAAGGCTATATGTTTTAAGTTATTCTGGAAAAACGGTTTGCGTTCTCAAAAGGATCGAGACTTAATCGATAATTAGTTTAATGGGACGTCCGTCCAGACGTCGGGGTTTCATAGCACGATTGCAAACTTTCGTGTCTTTATCATTTAGTAGATGCATAAGTCGCATCAAATGCGCGATTTTAATTCGTCTGGGTCGCTAGATGGAACGTTTTATTCACATACCTCTGATTTTAGCGCCTGATTCGTCCAAGCTTTTAGTTCTTTCATATGCTGATATTGTAAATTTTACATGAGTGTGACAGACAGCTGATGTCAGCTGTTAGTTTCTATGAATGCCAATTTAATTTACATTTTCTAGTGTCTATCGGATGTCAAATATGGTGTATATTCAGCTTGGGATGCCAATGCCATATTGATAATTTGTGTCAAAACAAAGAGCTGCAGTTATCTGAGGTAAGATCAAAGTCTGACATGATTTCATTTTTTAATTCAAGTTGAGGCAAAAGGAGTTGATTGGTACTCCTATATTCATGACTTGCCCTCAGTGGACAGCTGTTTTCATAATCATTTGCACATTTAATATTCATGATTTCCCTCACTAAACCACTATCATTAGTGACTGGTGCCATTACCAGGGACAGATATTGTATATGAGACAAATTTGCAACATTGTTTTTTTCTCAAGCATCTGAGCGGTCCGGAATCCTAAATCCTTGAATCTTATTGGCTAATTGTGCACGCTCCAGCGGTCCAGATTTTCCCATCCGGACCCCGCGTACGGACGGCGCTACTAATTTTCCATCTTTCGCGTCTTTTCCAGCGGTTTTTTTTTTCACTGCAAAGAACATAAAATGTCTAAGAAACAAACAATTATGGATTCAGATAATGACAGCTATCATAGCGAAAATGAATTTTATTATCCCCACGAGGAAAACGTTCTTCAAGAAAAGGTTTGAAAATGGCTGCAGTGAAAATTCAACACATAAACTGCTTACAAAGTACTCTACGGAAGAAAAAAAATAATGCGTTATTTGCCGGCCTAGGTCAGTCTGTATTGGGAAAAACTGTGCCCTCGGTCTTGAGGCCTGTGGCCTCGGGCCGTACTCAAGACCTCTGTCACAGTTTTTCCCAATACGGACTGCCCGGCCGGCAAATAACATATATGTATTGATGTGTGTGTGTGTGTGTGTGTGTCTGCCTCCTGTGTATAAATGTTATCAACAGGTGGACTATTTGCCTAAACACGATTGTAAAATTTAGTCATCTCTTTGAAGACCATCAGTCTCTACTTTGAATTGGGGCCAAATAATTATAATTGAATGGCTCTGGTAAAATACATCTTGTCAGTGACTCTTACATGATTCTTTGGTTATTTTACCAAAATGCAGACAGTTTCCACCTAGACTTAAGTCACTAAAGTCTTTACTAAGTCAAGTACAGCCTAGGTGTCTTTGTTTTCAAGACACTCACCCCATGCTTCAGGCAAAAAAAATAGAGTAAAAGCGGATTATAGGGGAAGCTAAGCCAATCCTCTTGCCACCTTTTGTTGCTATTTTCTGCATACAAGAATTGTCGTTAACTTGCCTGCATGTATAAATTTACAGCTGTAATGATCGATATTTTATTGAAAACAGGTATAACTGACCTTGCTCTTTCATTCAAGTTGTTCACAGTCAATATTGCTGCTCATTCGAAGTGATCTTCTTTCTTACAGCTGTACAGTCACGTGATTGTGAGTCATTCAGTGAGATGAATTGACATGGCTGAAGCTGATGACATTATTGTTAATATGGAGCTTGGAGAGTCTCCATTGATGTGTGCACCAGAAGGCAAGTACCTAGTAAATATACATTTTGTTCTGTCAGTGCAAAGGGTTTGCATGTGTTACAGATTATAAATGCTGGAAAGTTCTGCTTTGCCAATATTGTGAAGTCCAGGCCTGCAAATGCAATTGTAAAATACAATATATCTGCTGTAGCAACCAACAGAAAGATGCAATAAATTTGCACATTACATTTTTTTAAAAAAAGTTATTTTAGGATTGAACATGTACACGTGTTATAACTTTAAGGTCTACATGTGCAGGTACTTCTGAACCAGATATTTTTAATGCCTCTGATAAGTGGATGGGTGAAAGTTCTTTTGCTCTAAATTTGTTATTAAATGTAGGCTATCTGACAAGCATGTATTTATTTTATTTCTTATTTTGTGATGTTATAGTACTTTTATCAGAGAAAAGCCAGGGCATTTTGAAAACTGTGACCAGCCACTTAACAGTCCTACTGCCCTTCTCTGTTTTGTAAAACAATGTTAATTTAATTCCCTTGCTTTGCTCTCTAGCCTTTTCTGTTGTCCCTGAAGATGATATTCACAAGATTGAAATCAAACAATGCGAAAATGGACTATCAAGGAAAAAGTGTGAGTTAGTTCTCTTCATAATGTCGTGCCCCTCATCTTTTATTTTCTCAAATTTACAAGGTGATTGATGTCATTTTTTCACTGCTATCTATCTTGTGTGCTACTATTGAGAGTTAAAGGGTCAAGGTTGGCGGGGCCAGAAAGTGACCTGCCAGAGGGGTTACCAACCCAATACTTACCAAAATGGGGAGGGGGTGGAGAGAGGGAAAAGCTTTGCATATGCTAAGCGGAATGGGCATGCGATGGCCAACAAACGAGAATTACATATTGAATCACTTCACAAAAATGAAGTTAGCCATGACTTAATTGCAGATTCTCAGAGTCAGATACCATCTCACCAAAGGAAAGACTTGTACATGAAGCTTGATGATATCCTGTTATCTGCTCTTCACCAACATTTTGAGTTTTGTCCTGGAAATTCCATTGATCGACTGGAGATGGTTGATTTCCTAACCAGTGTAGTGCATCAACATTTAGATGAGTGTCCCGAGCTACAAAAGATCCTGGATCTCCGAGATACAGTTCTCACTGGGCGTATCAAGCGAGCTTTTCCTGGGGTTGAATATAAGAGGAAACAGGTTAAAGAAGATCACTACAGAAAAGTGTATCCTTGTTGTGGGTGGAAAAAGTCACCTTAAACTTGGGTATAAAAAGTAGGAGAATGTTCAGTAGGTAAATAAATTATTGTATTAAGCAAGTTCACGTCTTATTTCCTTAACCATTCGACAGCTGGCTGTATGTCAACATCAGGAGAAGATGTAGCGGAACACCAGACTGTTCAGGTAATGGCTTTTGAACACCTTTAAAAGGCTTGAGCTATGTACAGTGTACTACTGACATGTGCATTGGTGAGAAAAACGAGAATTGCGCGCTTGTTTCTCCATCTTTCTGGAAGAAAATAAACACTCCATTTGCATACGTCTGTAAGAGCTATAATGATGAATATATTATAAAAGAAAATAACATCAACTTCCTCTAAAAAAGTAATTTGTCATGCTTTCTCTCGGCGGGCCTTACAGTTGAAGTCCGTTTTATTCCTTCCAATTCAGACTCCGACTCCATGGCTTATGTTCTCTTGAAAACCAGATTGTAGGTGTCCCAAAACAGCCGCCAGCATTGTGATTGGTTAGTTTTCTTCTTGCGACCCCGTCAGTCTGTTTCGTTATCGTTATCGTTATCTCGTTATCTTGTCATCTTGTTATCTCGTTATCGTTATCTTAAACCAGGTAGATATGAAGCAACAGAATCACGAGTGCCTTTAAAAGAATTGCTTATGACTTCATTGTTTGATATTTTCTCTCTGATTCCGGCCGACGCTAAAAGGGCGATGCTTTCGAACGTTAGCGTTTGTTACACCCCATTGAAAACAGCACCTCGTAGTCTGCTCTTCGTAATTAATTTGGAACGTACTCATCTTTTGAAACTCAGCATCAGAAACTGCCACAGATATCAGCGAAACAAGTCCGGAGACGACACTGACTATGACCTCGTCGCCACCCTCATTACACACCGGCAAAGATCATTCACCTTGTTTGTACTCATCATCTGAAGACTCCAGCTACTTGTACTCTGACAACGGCTTTGATAGCATGCCTTCCCATGATGGTCCGTTTAACAGAGAAGTTCGACTGGGTGATAGAACCGGCTTGGCGTTGGATGACTTAACTTTGCAGAAATGGTAACCATGACTGTTTTGTATCAGTTTTTATACCGTGCAGTTGCTATGGAAAATGCAGCCAATCAGAATGTAGAAAGGCCGGTGAATATGCAGCAGCATTTAGTAGTCTGATTGAATGCAGGACGGACGGACGGACGGTCGGACCGAACGAACCAACCAACCAACCAAGAACGAACGAACGAACGAATGAATAAATGAATGAATCTTTGACTGATTGATTGATTGATTGATTGATTGATTGATTGATTGCAGGATTGTGTCACACTACACTCAAGACAATGTGTCATATGTACCTGTACAAGACGTTGTCAAAGCACTGAAAAAGGACTTCAACGTCGAAGTCAGCTATAAAGAATGCCATCAATTGATTCTGTCTGCTTTCAGCAGTTGTAAAAACCGCGTTGCCAGGAAGACTGTAAGGGTGGGGTCGGTTGGGCAGCAATATGTATACAGAGGAATTGCACCTCTGAATAAACCTGTTTGGTCCTCTGGAGAAACCCAGGTACTGTGCATCATAAAATCGCTCACATTCACGCGCTCTCAAAAAATATGAGTTTTTGAGAGAGCGTGGACGAGTCAAGGATTGAGGCTCTTATCTATCGATCTACATTGTATGGTCTGGGTGGATGGGCAGTTTATCTCATTTTCATTTGCTTTCCCTTTCCTTTTATTTCCCATTTCCCATCTCTTTCATTTCATACTATCTCGATTTTCTTTCTATATTTTTGAAATTCATTGAGGTCACTCATGCCTAATTATTAATTAATTATTAATTTAGTTGTTAATAATTAATTTCACTCTGCCTAATTATTCCACTTTTCCTCACATCATAGAAATACAGAGAGCCATAAAAACACTGAATAGAAATACATCCTTGCGATTCAGTTGCCACTTAACTCCCCTCGGTATCAGCAAAGGCGTGTCATTTTATTTGTTCCTTTATTTTTCTTGTTACCAAAGCTCCTCCTGTCTACTACTGTAGCTCCTTCTCTTGTCGTATTTACCGATTAATACCCATAATCTCCTGATTGGCTTCATCATTTCAGGACCCTGACGAGACCGAGTTTGCGCATTCTATCAACCAATCAGAGAACGACGCTGAAGAAGAAAGCGAGGAGGCCTGGAAACGGAAAATCCGGGATATCACAGAAGAACGTGATCAGGCTCTGATGGAACGAAATCAGGCCCTCGCGGCTCTTATGGAGCTGGAAAAGGAACATGCGGAAGCCATGAGGACAATAAAGAGCCTAAGAGAAGAAAATCTCAGACAGAGATCTGTAGAAAACAGGTCAAGAAGTTTGAAAGATGAGACAATAAAAAGAGACTCCGAAATGAATCGTGGCTTCAATGTTGGTGGTCATAGCTCTAATGTTGGGAATTTCCTGTTGAAATTTGGTGATACAAAACGTTACAAAACGCGTGACGGAGAGTGTGACCGAAATATCGACGTTGGTCAAAACAATGTGTTTAGTCACGGACAGTGTGATTACTCGTTACTCAAAGAAGTCGTCACGCAAGCGAAAGAGGAACGTGACTACTTGCTGAAGAGGTTGGAAATTGTTAAAGGCGAAAGGAACTCTTATCTCGAACGGTTGCATGCTTTAGAAAAAGAAAGTCAGCGATTACGAGACTCCGTTAGCATGAGACATACAGATCTCTTTCAGAATGGTTTACTGGACGAGATATCACTGCATTTCCAGACAAACTGTCAGGACGAGAACAATGCGAAGGAGGCATTAAGTTCTGTTCTTTCTCATTTGAGGTCTAAACGGTAAGCATTGTATAACTTTCAGTTTGTCATTTTTCTCTTTTTCCTATTTTCCGATCTTTTTTTTTTTCTGTTTCTTATTTTTCAAAGAAAATGTCCAGTTTTTCCCTTTTTTGTTTCTTTTCATGGTTAGAGCAAAATGCAGTATTTCATTCCCTGCTACTCATTCGAGTAAAACAATTTTGATGCTAATACACCTAAACCTAAATTGACTCCTCGATTTATAACTGAAGCAGTAAGGCCTTGTTCGGCGGCGACTTGAGCATTGGCGAAGGCAGCTTCGCATCTCTAGGTGACTTTCTGTGAGTTTGTTGGGCGCATTTTCAATCACGTACGGGTATTCCTTGGAGCTGCAAGGAATACATGTAGGCTTCTCGATTTATAAGCAGCAAGGAATGTGCTCCTTAAACAGCTGACACGCGATCATACAAAGCAAAGGAAGATGCAATAATACCTCACCAATTCCTTGCCTGACTTTTGAATTTACAACTTGCAAAGACTCCCCAGATAAAGAACCTGTCATTAGATTTTTGATAAAACTTTGCATAAAAGACAATGAGATGATAAAAATGTAATAGGGAACCGAACCACGAGAGTTTTTGAGTGAGTTGTTTTGCCGTTCAACTAGTCTTGACGGCACTGCTAAGTGTCTTTACTCTTACAGCAGTTTTCAGTTCAGTCCCGAAAGTAATGACGCAATTGCTTTGGTCTTTGTTTCGCTTTTCGCTATAACTGGATGAAAAAAAACTTGCCTGAACTTTTCAGTCAATCAGATTCAAAAACCCCCAGCGACTTAGTAACTCTCGTTTTCCCGCGCCTGCTGCCGACCGCCCTTACTTTCTTTGCTTTCTGATTGGCTTGTAAAACCAATTCGTGAATTACTTCGATTTGCGGTTGGCTGAAGAGTGTGTAGTCTTCAGAACGTGATTGGTTCTTTAGTGAAGTTTGGTTGTACGACACTCAATTGAAAACCTCTCTGTTGAGACGATTTGGGTGGAACCACTGCCCAAGAATATGAAAAGTCCACTTCTGATTTCCGTCCGTTGGTCAAAAACGCCTTTGCTTAATTAAGTTCCCCAAGATAGAATTTGGTTAGGGTGGGGGGCGTAACTGTGCTGACAAATTCGTCTAGTATCTTAGGACTCGTGTCTAGCCAATGCTCGGCAAACAAGGCTCGATTTTTTTTTTCTTCAATTGAGCCACAAACTGAATCCTTACATCAGTTCTCGTTCACTTCACTTTTACTTCTCCCTTTACAGGAAACAGGTCACACCATCGAGGCTGAATAAATCTCCAAAGTATGACCACACCAACGTCAATGAACGAAGCTCTGTTGAAGATCGGGGGCCACATTCCGAAGAATGCAGCTCGCCTGCAAGCGCAAAGGACAGCGGAATTTCATCACCATGGAAGCCGGATGTTTCGAACGTTGATCTTCACAACGGCGGAGAAAGACTCTGCAATGGCGATGTTGGTAATATAAGTATTAACACAGAGAGAAATCATGGCGGCGAAGACCGGCAAAGCGAGGATGAGTCACTTATTGTGACATCTGGGAGCAGTATGATTGGATTTAAGCGTCACCCACTGGAAGACTGATTTATCCATTGTCGACTGAGGTGTCTTAAATGTTTTCGTTTTCGTTTTGCTACTCGTTGGTTTGTATGACCAAGTTTTGGGTCAACAATTGCAACACTATCAGAACTCGTGAGACGCATTTGAAGTGAAATGTTGAGACAATCACAACGTAAAACATAGTCTTGACAACGTCATCATCATCATCATCGTCATCATCATCATTATCAATATGGATTTTGGCGCAGCTTACAAAGTGGTTTTCAGTTGAGTGTCGAAAGTAATTACGCTATTGCTTTGGTTTTGATTCGCTCTGTAATTGGAGCAAAAAACTCTGTTGCGCGAACTTTGCAAAACTAAAACCAATTCCGACTTTGTTTACCTGCTTTGCGTTGTGCTTGGCTAGTAAAACCAATTCGTGAATTACTTCCATTTAGGATTGGCTGGTGTATTTCCTTCATAACGTGACTGGCTCTGTAATGACTTTAAATTTGGTTTTACGAGGCTAAATTGAAAACCCCTCTAAGCTTTCGTCATTGAACGATCAATACGGCACAAGTAAAGCTAGCATCTCGTGTTCCTTCGTTAAGCGGTATGTGTCAGTTGTCTTGTCGTCGCGTATTGACAGTCGCATTTCTTACCTGCAAAAGCACGTTTATAATTCTGGTCGTGGTTCTCCAAAGCCCTTTGCAACTGGCTTTATCCGCTGAGTAGATTAGTCGCTCAGTGTCCGGCAGTTTCAAAATGTGAAAGAATTCTGTTTTCCCAGTTGTTATCTGATTAAAAGGCACCCCGTGTGCATAGTCTTCGATAACCGGCTGAGTAAAATGTTACTTTACTTTTTTACTTTACTGTATGTTTGCCAGCTGCCAGTTGCAAAGTGACCGGTCTCCGTCTGTGGTGCACCTTTATTCCTTCCGGCGTCTTAAACGAACGACTAATTTGACATCCTAACTTAACATTAAACATCCTGTACAGCGCATACTCCTGTTCAAGAGAATAAACTATTCAACTGAGAAACAGACAGTAAACTGTAATTTTAACGCGAGCATAAACTTAGCTAACGGAAAACAAAACGAAGCGGAAGGTGAAAGTTCTACATCTTGACTGCGATTTAACATGATACTGTTCTCTCTTTCGGTAACCTTTTTTAACAAATGCATCTGCGAATAGAACATCTAGTAATGAAACCCGGCAATTTGTCCAATCAATGAAAGTCCGAGAGAGTTTCTGGAGGCACCAAACATTTTCTAACTTTTAACGCTAGTTCATTAGAAGCTATTACTCTTTCTGAATGACTCGGTTAATTCTTTTGTCCATTCCCTGTGCCACCTGACACGTTAGTGTCACTGTATACGCTAAATTGTCTTCTAGTTCGTTCCCGCGGAATCCAAACAAACAAAAGAACACAAAATCTGTCTGAAAAATAACTGTCTCAAGAGACAACGTTTTAAGCATTTAACGTGAAATTGCGTTGTTCCCTTTGTTATTTTATCATTTTAGCAAATGCGCATGCGTAAACTCCGTGTACTCCAATGCTTACCCCCAAAACCCTGTACCATATGGAAGGCAAACTTACTACACTGACAAATATATAATGGATCGAATCTATAGTTTAAGTGGAGCGGACCTGAGCTGCGAGTACGAAAGGGATATGTCACATATGGTCTAGGGGCCGACATTTCTCTCCCTCACTGCCTATCGGGGATAGGTATCCGAAAGTTGCAAGGGGCCCAGCCGGGACCGGTTAAAGCGATCTTCGTGCCGAAATCTCGGGGAGACTCGTCAAGGTACAACGCTCAGGCTTAAATGTCCAGAGGTACCGCTGCTGGTTCTGTTTTTGTTTAGATATTCAGCGTGCGCATGTGCAATATCCCTTGTGCCTGTGCGTACCACTTGGGAGACAAATCAGCTCTTTTTAAGTATTTCAAGGAGTGAGATCAAACTCGTTTAGCCCCGGGGAGCCAGGGACCCCACAGGGTCCATAGCCCCCCCCCCGCCCACATCCCC
>BLFK01000032.1:141324-166188 GCA_014634185.1 Astreopora myriophthalma
TGCTCTCATTTGCATAGTTCATTAGTCTGTTGAAGACTCCCAGCACTACATATATACCTCTGCAATATTTTCTCTTCACCTTATTATTGTCTCCTTCTTTCCTTCGTAGGTTGTGCAAATGCTTTTGAAATTGCTAGAGGACAAAAATGGTGAAGTGCAGAATTTGGCTGTGAAATGGTAAAATACAACTTGATTATTTACAGATCCTAATTTAAGCACAAATTCTGCCCTGTTGATTACTGACATGGTTACTCTACCTCCTTCAGCCTGGGACCATTGGTCAGTAAAGTCAAAGAGCATCATGTGGAGACCATAGTGGATTCTTTATGTTCAAACATGTTGTCTGATAATGAACAGTTGCGGGATATTTCAAGTATTGGTGAGTCTTCAGGCAAAAACTAATTGCTGAGTAAAATTTATTGGGGAGACGGCAAGTTTCAAACTACAGTAATTAACAAAATGCCCCCCACCCCCCCAAAAAAAATGGTGTTTAAATTTTGTTTCTGACATTTTCTTTGTTGCAAGTGGCACAAGTTAGCTTATTTGCCTATGCATTCAATATTTATTATTTTAATTATAGGGTTAAAAACAGTTATTGGTGAATTACCACCAGCTTCTTCATCATTGGCTGCCAACATCTGCCGCAGAATAACAGGTCGATTGACCAATGCTATTAGCAAGGTGTGTCAACATAACACAGCTGCTTTATAACTCCTCGAAAACTCATTAATAATTCATGAGCCTAACAGCCTGTCAAGTCACTGATAAAATGTCACTTGCATGAGCTTTATACCCAATAAAACACTCCTGGTTAGTATTCTTTATATAAAGAATACTTATGAGGCACAGCTTGTTTTTCTTGTATGTTGATAACTTTCCTCTCACATTTTGAACCATTGTTCAGACTCCAGAGGGACATGCTTTTTGTGGGATGTTTTTAAGCTGTTCAAAAAACTTGCAGCACGTGTTTTATCAGGTGTAAAAACACTCAGCTACGCCTCATGTTTTTGAACCTGATAAAACACCGCTGCTTGTTTTTTAAACATTACATAACTGTTTTCTCTCCAGAGATACATTGCAGTGCTGAAAAAACTCTGAATGCTGAGAACTATAAAACTTTTATTGCCAGTAGGAATATTACATCAGGTCCAGAGGTCAATCATTGTGTCTTGCATTGATAGAGTAGCATTTTTATTTACATTTTATACCTGAAATTCTGATGTTTTTGTTCTGTAGAGCACAGACGTTTCAGTCCAGCTGGAAGCCTTGGATATCCTAGGAGATCTTCTGAGCAGATTTGGGGGTAATAAAACCTGCAGTTCCTTTAAGGAGATTAAACAGCATGGGGATGCTCCGTGTTCAAATCCCACCTGACCAACAACTGGATTTATCTTCAGTGATCTTGAATTGAACTCCACCACGCTTTGCAAACTGCCAACTGGTTGCCTCCGTCCACTTGGGGTTCCCAACACTGTTTGTTTGTTTGTTTGTTGGAAATGGTTCTTTCTACAGTATGTATACAGCCCAACAAGCCTCAAGCTTGATATTCCACCGTGTACAAAAATACTGTAGGTTTGTTACTTAAGCCCCACTCTGGCATTTAGTGCCTCCATCACACTACAGTATAGCTATGGATTACTTTTGCCTCGAACTAGTTCCATGCAGAGCTTGGCAGACCGTTGTTGTATCTATAACGTGTTGTGTTTCAGGTCTGTTGGTGTCATACCACCAATCAATACAGCAGGCTTTGTTGCCGCAGCTAACAAGTGCCAGACTAGCCGTCAGAAAGAGGACCATCATAGCACTTGGTATGAAACCATACTTTGGCAATTAATGCACTATTAGAGCCGTTTTCACTTGAGCATCGTCTTGAGCGTGGTAAAACCAAAACCAAAGTATTTATAGAGCCAACCCCCTTGTCAAGGAAACATACCGTTCAGCCAATCACAAACCGAAGAAATCCATGACTTGGCTTAAACTAGCCAATCAGAATGCAAAGTAAAGCCGGCCAGCGCTAAGCGCGGGAAAACGAGAGGGACTAAGTCGCAATTGGTTTGAATTTTGTACCTGATTGGTTAAACAGTGCGCGCAAGTCTTTTTTGAGCCAATCATAGAGCAAACCGAAAAACAATGACCTCGATGAAACAAAGCTGAAAAGAGAAGACGGCAATTTTTCGCTAATGCGGAGTAGTCATAATGTCATATGTCTTCTGCAATATGACTTCTTGATTTCATATCCGCAGTTCAATATATGATTCACTTCATATATCATTTCATCCGTTCATTCATTCATCACGGGAGCATTTGAACCCACAAATGACCAGATCCCAACATCAGTGGCTTCATAGCTCAGTTGGTTAAAGCGTCACACCGGCATCGCAAGGTCACGGGTTCAAACCCCGTTGAAGTCCTAAATTTTTACAGGTTTCTCTACGCAATTTCTAAAATTGCGTCCATAACTGCGAGGATCATAGCTTCATTTGATGTCTTCTTCCGCAGGTCATCTTGTTTTAAGTGCAAACAGCAGCTTATTTGTGGAACTTATGGACCACCTGTTGGCCGAACTAAAGCAGAATGCATCACATTCCACTACGCGAACGTTTATCCAATGCATAGGAGCAATTTGGTACGAAGATTTCTGTCAACACAATTCCTCCTTTTACTCCGTTCAAGACGCCTCGTTCTTATCACCTATTCCTACTTTGTTTTACAATACAGCCGCCAAGCGGGGCACAGAGTTGGAGAGCATTTACAGAGGATCATGCCAATGATTGTACAGTATTCCAAAGTTGAAAATGATGATGAGCTGCGAGAATACTGCATTCAGGTTGAAGAGCTCATTATTTGTTTTCTTGAGATTGCATCCAACCTTTTCTACGATTGATAATAGGCCGTTTCCGAGTTGTGCCTTTTTGTCGACGTGTTGTGCGGCCTTCCTTGTGAAATTGAACTTTCGTTCATGCGTAATTTAAACTGACCTAATTTCGCACGCCAGGGGCAAGTTTCTCAAACGTCCGGAAACTTTTCGTTATCGTTTGGGTGCCATAATTCCCTCCGTATCGTGAGACGGAAGATAAAATAAGAGACAAGCTCTATCCCATTGAACAAGTTGCTGCAACGTCGCTCAACATAAATTTGTTGAGCCACAAATCTTGCACGATGTCTAACCGTGTGTTTTTTCTCGACATGTAAACAGAGAAAGTGGTTAGAAAATGAAACGGCTGGGGAATATAGCTAAGTCGTGTTCAAAGCCGGCCAATTTGCGCGGGCCCTTTGTTCTCAGTAAAAACCCGAAAGACTTGATATTAAAAAGGGCTGACTTAATTCGGAAACAGTCTATTCCCGAAAAGCAAGCCAAATTTGAATTCCTGGGAACTCCTGGGTTTGCCATGATACACGGACTTTTTCTTTTCGTCCAGGGCCTGGTTGTTCGAAGGGTGAATAGCGGTATCCACTGGATAAATCAACATCCACTGATAACTCAGTTGGTTTTGCTATAGCCCTTATCCACTGAATAGCGATTTTTTTCTGCGGTGGATGGCGTTACCCACCGTTTGAAGAACTGTGGCCAGGGAAGTACAGGTTGTGTTCCATGCACCGTTATGGCGAAAACGAGATCAGCTTTTAGAATTGCAGTGAGAATTTCCGGTAGCCTGTTCCCGGGGTTTAGATTTGGGGGAGCGGTGAAAATTGTTGAGGGAAGCGGAGATGCTCTCCAAAATATGGACTCTGGAACAGGCTAGATTTCTGGGTTGTAGTGCGATAAACCATGTTTCTTCTTGCTGGAAACTCTACGTGGTGAAAGATGATTTTTAACGTTGTGTCTTGCAGGCATTCGAGTCGTTTGTCTGCAGATGTCCAAAGGAAGTGACGTCTTACATTCCCACCGTAGGTTGTTTGTGACAATCAAGGATTCAGACTGGTTTTCACTAGCGACGTAATCGGGGTCGTAACCAGGAAAATACAGCGTTATACGATCTAGTGAAAATCAAACATCGGAGTCAAAAGCATTTCTTCTGACTACGACTCGGCTCCGCGACTCCGACTCCGACTCCGACTTGACTCGACTCGACTCGACTCGCCCACGATCAAATGAAAACCTTATTGTCGGAGAAACGATTAAACACAAATGACAATGTACGAGAACGACGAAGTCAGAAGCGAAATTGGAGGACAACAGAAACGTTCTGACCCTTGCGACTCTCGGTTCTGTCCGGCAGAGTCAACGACTCCGCTTACGACTCCAACTCCGATCCCGGTCGTCGTTAGCGGAAACCATTTGTTGTCAAGTTTGTTAACTGATTTTATATGTAGCTTACCCTTTCGGCTTTTGGGTGCAGTAAAATTGAAGTGGAAAAACGGGAGCAATAAGTTACATTACTGTCCTTGAACTTGGTTAGTGAGAGTCCTTCTTTCAGTGTTATATATTATTTTTTTCGTTTCAGATCACAGAACTCTGTCTTGGATTTATTTGCTATGATCCAAACTACAACTACGGAAGCGACGATGAAGACGAGTTTATGGAGACTGATTTAGAAGACGAAGAAGAAGAGTGAGTATTAAGGTGTAACCCGCTCTTCCAGGGCTTGACCTCAAACGGCAACATTTCAGCCCAAATTCCAATTCGATCTGGATTCAGTGGACAAACAGCCACTCTGTGGAGGGGCCACAGCAAATTCCTTTCGTCATCACTATCATTACTCGCCATATTCTGCATCGGAGACAGGTAAATAAAAGCCGAGTCGGAAATTGTTAATCAAGAGGAAAGACCAAAGGAATTGATCGGTACAATTATATTACGCACATCTGATGTTCCGTTTTGGCCTGTCCATCGCTGGCAAAGTCATGTGAAGTTTGAGAAATGCAGACTAGACTTTGCAAATAGATTATCGTGGTTCCTATTTGCGCCATTAGACAAAGCCTAACCCAAGCCATTGAGCTCTGCTTATATTGTAGTAGTTACACAATGTTTGTTCTCTTTATCAAGTGACGATGATGAAGATTATAGTGACGATGATGACATGAGTTGGAAGGTAAGGGCAGCTATGGTAACGTTTAATTTTTCTACAGTTACCGTTGCTTTCGTTTAAGCGTGGCTGCCAGTTAACGAAAAACCATCATCTGATCCAGTGTCAAACGTAACTTGTTTAACCGCGGGAAAAGTTGACGTTTGACGGCCTGTCAGCGTACGTTTCGTAAAAATGGTAGAGAGAAAGGATGTCAAAGAATTCTTCGAAGAAATTGATCGCTTATAAGTATCTGTTCATTTCTCTGACTTTCAACTTTTAGGTGCAAAGCGCGCAGCTTTATTGAACGGCCAGTCATCCAGTTTCAAACTTGTGGCGACCAAACGTCACATTTGACACCTAGTCATGTTTTCGACGTGGTTTGAGATTTTAAGTTTTTTCCAGTCGCTGCCTCGAAAGGCTTTTTTCTCCTGGTAGTACTCAGGTCTTTCTTTATCGTGAAAACCATCAACTTCAAGTCGCAAACAAAGATAGCAAAGTTAACAAGTGAAAGAACCACATCCTCACGCTGTTTTGGTTTCTATTCCGCTTTGGGACGTACCCTTTTAATCCCAAATGACCTTTGCTTCAGGTTCGCAGATCTGCTGCCAAATGCTTGTCAGCTGTGTTAGGGTCAAGGCCAGAACTGCTGTCGGAGTTTTACAAAGTAGTCTCTCCAGCACTGATTGCCCGATTCAAAGGTACAATCAAAGGCAACCTCGTTTCCAGGGTCGTTCTCGTCTTGCGAACGAGGTTGAGTCATACGATGTTACGTAAGCAAAACTGGTGTGAGTGAGCTTAGGGTTGTTTTCCTTAGTTGCCTCTTGTCTGTGAGCTACACCTATCCACTTCCTAGCAACTTCTAAAAAATAATTGCCACATGGTCTTATGACAAGCAGCAGCTTACCCTTTGCCGGTAGCCTTTTTCCACAATCGAGAAGCTTAAAATCTCTATTTAGAACCACGCTTACGGCATGGGGCAGGTTCCTGCTTAAAATCCTACAACAAAAATTCTCTTGCTCCCCCTTGTTTCTCTCTTTTTGGTACTTGCTTGATAACTGTGGCTAACATGCAAGAGATAAGCTTAAACCAAGTAAGTTTCATTAATTTTTGGTAGACAGAAAATTCTCCCTGACATTGGCTGTTTGCCGTATTTGGGTGAACGTGTTTCTAAGTGTATCTTTCGGGTAATAAAGTGAAAAGAGAGGAAAAATAATGTTTTGGCGAGTTTAGGCTGTTCAGGGTTTTGAAAAAAGTCAGAGATAAACGATTTTGTCGCTTCTTTGTTAGAGAGAGAAGAGAATGTCAAGGCAGACATATTTGCAGCTTATATTACACTTCTGCGTCAAACTCGACCAGTAGCCAGCCAAACACTTGATGCCAAAGCAATAGAAGGCGATTCAGGGTAAGATACCACTTACAGCAATTCAAGGCGTATGGAATTTTAGACCGCTTTTTCCTTCTGCTATGAGTGCCTCATTTTTCAGCGGGTGGCCTTAGTTGGGCTTACCTAAATAAAATCATCGCTCTGTTTTGCTCACTGACTTGTGCCTGGCTCTCGTGAAAAAAATACGAGACTAACATCTCGAGATCACTTTATTTCATGTCTTCCCGCGAAGAAGAAGAGAGTAGAAAGCAACGATGTGAAACCACGGGCACTTGACAGTTCGTTTCGAGCAGTACAATACAATACACAATTTCTGGACCGCTTCCCAAGAGGGGCTTTTCAAGGCCAGATTACATCACTGTCTGGGGCGACTTTTTACCAGACTGCAATGCAGTTTACAGTTATCGAGAAAAATAACAGGTGCCCCCGTATCTTAAACAAAGCCGGCCACACCACCGGGGACTTCATCCCTTACTCTTTTCGAACAGTGCGTGTGTTCTTTAACGTCCCTCAGAATTTTTAACCCGATATTGTGTGAGACGGGCCCTACGGCTTGTTGTCCTTATCCGAGAACACCTAAAGTCTAACAGCGTTTGCAGATGTCATTACAGAGGAAGCACCTTATCGTCAATTATTTAAAGACCCTGAGTGTTGGTCCGGTAGGGATTTGGACCATGCAACGACCTCCCGCACGGTAATCCGCTGCTTTACCAGAAGAGCCTTCCTGTCGCAATACCTGCTTGAAGTTCGTCATAAGGCTGTTCCACTCACATTCACTTCACCTTTTTAGCAAGTTTTACAGAGGAGGCATCACATCCTAGGAAAACTAGGGAAAAACTTGAAAAGTTGTATTAATAGTTTTGCCTTTTGTATATTTTTTAGTCCAGTAAATCTGCTGACGTCTCAAATCCCATCAATTGTCAAAGCTCTGCATAAACAATTAAGAGAAAAAAGCGTGAAAACCCGGCAGGCAAGTCAACGTTTTCATCTTACATCTGTGACAAAGCTTTGGTTGCTAGCTTGTTTGGTGCTGGGTCTGTTCTGGTGCATCGTTTACTTCACTTTTTCGTGAATGTGTAACAAGCTTTGACTGCTATCTTTTATTCTTGCTGTGGAATTTGTTCTTGGGCATCATTTATCTGCGAAGTAAAACGGCTCCAGAAGAAAAAAAGTAGTCTTTCTAAACAGAAGTGCATTTGTCAGGGTCTTACTAGCGGTGTCACAACGTTGTTAGAACATGTCAGTTGAGCTGTTTCAAGTGGTTCCTTTCCAAAAATCAATGTTGGTCCATTGTTGCAGAGCGGTAGAATCAAAGCATATATTGCAACGAAGTTTACATAATGAGCTGCTGACAGTGCCTGGTGGCTGAATAATTGAGCACTTGTGCCCCTGGAGGTGAAGGGGACCCGGGGTGGGGGAAGGCACCACCCTTGTTCTAAATTAGCCCATTGCTGGTTTCAGGGATGTTTTCATCTGCTGTTGGAACTTGTTGCAGTGCTCCCTGGAGCGTTGTCAGATCACATCAGTGCCATCGTTCCCGGAATACAGTTTTCACTTGGGTAAGAGTGGTACTGGATTTTCTTGCGTGCATCCTGATAACGGTTCACTTTTAGAAATTATAAAATAGCACTACACTTCAGTGTTTAAACTTGGACATAATGGGGTCCAATTGCCTTCATGTTTGTCAGGGTTGTCTTTCGTTAGTTCAGCTAAGCACGATTGACCAGTCCAAGTTTGCCTTCAATATGACTTAATCCCCTTAGCCTTAAAAAAATAATGCAAAGTTTCCACTGGACGTGCACCCCTCGGACACCGAATTCCAACGAAGTCTGCGGTTTTTCACGTTCAAATCGGTCCGAGAACCACTGCGTGTTTATGGAGACGGTAATCACCCGAAGTGATTTCAAGAGTTGCGTCTCGCGAATTCCCTTTTACACTGTGCCAACGCCGAATCGCGTGGCTTAAGGAATTTGGCTTTAAATTTAAGGAGTAGTTTCCCCTCCACGAACCCAAACTTCTCGATTGATCCACTCAAACATGGTGACAAGAGGACTGAACTAGGTGTGACATGATAATTGCTTTGATTTACTATTTCCTTCGTGTTTGGGGTACTTCGCATTTCCATTAATGATGTGATTTCATCCCATTGAAGGGACAAGAGCTCCACATCAAACATGAAGATTGACACCCTCTCATTCCTCGGCTGCATCTTAGCTCAACACCCGTCCAAAGTCTTCCATCCACACATTCATGTTCTCGTTCCTGTAAGTATCTCCTCAATAAAACGGATTGATTGACGAAGTAATAGGCTATTGCAAAACCCGTAATGTTACAATAAGCTTGGACAAAACCGTGATAAGTCAAAAGGTGTCACTCGTCATTTTATCCACCAATCTGAAGCAAAACTAAAACTAATAGTGACCCTTTGCATGCATTAGTTCTTTAATTTCTGATTGGCTCGCTCGATTTTCTGCGACTGTCGTGATTGGTTATTACTGTACCATTGGTTTTACAACGTTTGGAGCGGTTTTCAATTGACTGTCGAAAGTGATGACGCCATTGCTTTGGTTTTGGTTTGCTCTGTGATTGGTTCAAAGAACTTGCGAACTTTTCAACCAATCAAATGCAAAACTAAAAAAACAATTGCAATTTTGTCACTCTCGTTTTCCCGCGTTTGGCGCCGGCAGCGTCTTCTTGCTTTGCGTTGTGATTGGCTAGTAAAAACAATTCTTGAATCACTTCGATTTCTGGTTGGGCAATGGGCGCTTTTCGTTCGCGGTGAGATTGGCACTGCAATTATAGTTTGGGTTTGGTTTTACGACAGTCAAGGGAAACCCGCTCTCTAAAGCTGCTTAGAAGATTTTGTCCTATTACTTTAGTTGTATCAGCAGGCGTTCTTTATATTTGCAGCCTGTAGTGGCGGCTGTAGGTGATCCATTCTACAAGATTACTTCAGAAGCCCTCATGGTGACACAACAGCTTGTCAAAGTCATCAGACCACACGGTACCGAAACAATTAATTGCTTTCTTTTACCTTGAGAAATTCAACAACATGAATGTCTTACGTCAGTGGAATTTTAGGCCCATTTTCCTCATTGAAAAGGGACGATAATTTTCAGGTGGCTCTGTTTTATTGTTCGTTGGTTTATACTGTACTCTTTATCGATTTATGGACTTCGTTTAAAAAGAGGACGCGAAATCGAGTGTACGACTCTTCCCCTTGTGTGTGTCTACGCTAAAATAATGAAGCTCTGAAATGTTGTATCTTCTCCGTCTTTCTCTCGCCCTCCCCATCCCCCGTTGGGTTTTTTGACATGTCTTGTTTCACTTGGAAGTCAGCTTACCTTTATTAATACAAAATACTGAGTGCATTGTTTTGTTTGTTGATTAAAGGAGTACCATCAAGCACATTTGAGTTTAGGACGTATGTCAAAGATATTTATGAGTGCACACTGATGAGGCTGAAAGCGGCTGATATTGACCAGGAGGTCAAAGAACGAGCCATATCGTGCATGTAAGTGTAAGAGACTCGAGCACTGTGGGTCACTTGCATGTTGTGAACCTGGTAACCAAGATTGCCCGGTTAGTGGGGCGGATCTTCTCCTCGTTCATATCGACAGCCCGGTTACCGAGATGAAAACATCGCAAAAAGAAAAAGGCAGGCTACAGGACTTAAGACCGCATAAAGCATGCGCAGTGGAAGAGAATCATGCCCGCAATCTCACTGGCGTGTGTTCATTTGGCAAAATTTGTACCTCGATTATCGAGATCCCTGTTGGAAAACAGAGCCGAAACAGCCCTCTCTTTCATACGAACAGAAGGACATATTTATAAAGGGTATAGTGATAGGGCAACGGAGATCTTACAAATGTAGCCTGCACAGTCGACTGGGCTCATGCTGATGAAGAGGTACTTAGGTCTTCGTTTTGGTGTTTGCGAGGCAGAATGCGGTATGGAAACCGAAGAACCACGGTTTAAAGAAGTGGCTGTTTCACGAACACAATCCTGAAATTCAAACTAAAACTTCTGAAAACGGCGCATACATAGGGTGGGATTATTTTCATTCGATGTCTTGTTCAACCAAGAAGAATTTTGTTTCCTTCTTATCAGTACTGTATCGATTATAAAAAATGACGGCGACCAAGTATATTTAATTATTCATTTTGCCACAGGGGCCAAATTCTTTGCAGCCTTGGAGATGAGCTTAGTCAACAACTTCCGCAGTGCCTCCCGATTTTCCTGGACAGATTGAGAAATGAAATTACAAGACTGACTACTGTCAAGGCTTATTCTCTAATTGCTGGGTATGTTAAGGTTTAGTTTTGGGTGTTCCGACCGTAAGAGAGCTCAAGGCGGACCTTAAATAACGTGGTCTTTACCGCGTACCGCGTTGACAGCTTTGAGGAAATTAGTTTCCGCGAAGCGCATAGCTGGCTAAGAAGAATGTTGTTTGAATTACAGGGTTTTCTGCCACTACCGTTTTCCTCTGTGGCATTGTATTTCTCGTGATATCCACCTGACTCCAAAAAATCTACTGTTGTCAAACATCCAGCTCTGTTTTCCAGATCACCTCTTCGAATTGACCTCACACCGATCCTGGTATGTCCTACAGTCGCGATGGGCCTTATTCACGCGGCGGCCATGTTGGTTAGGAACAATAGAACTCGTACCCCGAGCCTCGAGTTGATAAGTTTGAGAACGAGTTCCGGGGGACAAAGCAAAGGTTTTCACTCCCTCGGGACTCAAAATGGCCGCCGCGTGAATAAGGCCCATTACTGCCTTTTTTTGCTGGTGCTGAAAGGTCTTCACAATTTCACAAAAACTTGCTCAAGCTTGCTGCTATCTGGTTATATTTCCTTTGACTTCACTCTGTATTTCTAGAGCGACTCTATGCCCATCCTTGCATCATTTTTGCGCAAGAATCAAAGAGCACTGAAGTTGTCCACTCTAACGACTCTTAATGTCTTGGTCACAAATTATGGTAAGTTTCTCCCGCTTGTTTTTACAACCCAGGCTTTTAATTTGAGGACCATCAGCCAGATGGCCTTTGTAATTCCAATTTATCATCTGCTGTTTACAGGTTATTTACTGACACAGGAGAACATATCAGGAGTGTTGACAGAAGTCCCTCCTCTCATTAGTGAGAGCGATTTGCACATCTCTCAGGTTAGAACTGGGAAAGAAAATTGTTATCTTAAAGACTCCGTCCTGAAAACAGCCTTTTAGGTGTACGACGTTCCTTTGGAAGGCCCGTTCATTCCAGTTGCTCGACACCTAAATGTATGTACCACTGCAGTCGACACATGCGCGTTTACGTCCTTTCTGTACACCAAGGAAACACGGAAAGCCTAAAAGAAAACTCGGCACCAAAATTAAATCTTCCAGATTGGCACACCCTATCCCTTCTGCAGAAACCTCGCATTCAAATAATTTTTCGCACAGCGAATCCACCTGCAGGGTGGGTCCTCTCTCCATGTAATCGACTATTCCCGCTTTCGATCTGATCATGGTTAGTAGAGGGAGAAGTTGAAGTATATTAAAATACCAGCGTAAATGACACTAGTTATAAGTCACATACTTAGGGATTCCATTGTCTTCAGCGGCAAAGTGCTTCTCACATTTGAATACTGGATCTTTTCTAATCAGCTCCTCGAAACTCTGGTCCACATCCCTCGTGTTCTTGATCTCTGGAAGACATGGTTCCCTCCAATTTGTATGGGCTTCATACTTCGCCAAAGGCAACTTCCAAATTCCGATTCCTTTTGCCCTTCGACAAGATCCCCACACAAATACTCTGCAGTTCTCTCCTGGTATTACGTTTCCTTAAAATTTCTCCCAGGCATTCGGTCAATTTCAAAAGGCGTGGGTCTGGTTGGAGCTTGGAACAACTTATTCACAGAAATTCGCAGCACGACGCGAAAAAAAAGGTGCTTGAACAGCTATCTACCTTCTAAGAGACCAATCCCAGAAAAATCTGTAAAGCGAGTAATGCTTCTTGGAAATTTTCATAAATTTTGTGCTTGTGTCTTATCTTAATTTTTAGCTTTCCCTTACTCTTTTAACCTCCGTGGCCAAGATCCACAAAGACAGTATGGCACAGGTATTGTAATACCAAATGTCTCTATTTTTGTTGGGTTGTATGTTTAAGTTTGATTTTTAGATCAGATGAAGATGGTGCAGGAGACTGCGTTGAACTGCCGACTTCAGTTTTGTATTCCACGGCTGTGTTCGTGGTTCAGATGTTCTCTAATAGTTGTGCTGTTTGACTACTACCATCTGGTTAGTTCAATTGCAACGGAAACCAGGCTGTAGGGTGGAAAGCTCGGGCTCCTCCTGGCGGGAAGATCGGCCAGGAGCTCGTTTTTCGAAGTTTCCCGAAAAGGCTTTTCGGGTCCGAAAAGCCATATGCAGAACTACGATCCGCTTATTCTACAAGGCTGGTCTTTTAACCTGTTTTCAAGTTTGGAAGTAGAAACGCTTTCGTTGATAAGATACAGAGGGAATTGTGGCACCGAGGAAGGCCCGAAAAATTTCGGGTCCTTTGAGAAACACACGCTAGGGCCTTCACATAACCGAGAAGAAAGTGCGCCTTTGCATTCTGACAAACAGTTAGACTATCTAGTCTCGGGATAAGGACGAAAAGACGTCAGTCCTGTCGAGCTGGACATTAAAGTACTATTCTACGGAAGAAACAAATATATCGCAGTGATCACCCTGAGCTTCGTGCCTGGTGTCTTCTGGGAAGGCGAAATCTTTGAAACGTTATGCTGATATTGACGCCGCAAGCACCCTAGCAACGTCCCTCACGCAGTGTTGTAAAGCGTGCTTGAGTATATAGAAAATGTGCTTCATAAACGGTTGTATCTAGAATGGAAACGCCAAAATCAGGTTTTCCTTTCACTTGAATCATATGAAGTGTGTCTTATTCACACTTCAAAATAAAGACTGAGAAAAAAACTCATATCGGTGCGTCGAACGCGGGCTAGAAGCATACTGTCTCTTAACTATATCGCTTGTCTGGCGAGGTGACGTTGAAAGAATCGGAAATTATTAAGTTACATATTGCCCTATAAGCAGATAAGTGGTCGTTCTCTGTTATGTATTCGTCATAAAGTGTCCAACCTGATTTTCGCGGATCCATTTTAGTCAGAACCCTTCAAAGAATGCCACATCATTCTGTTTTCAGGCTTGCTCGTCAACTCTGCCGGCCATAATGGGTTTAATAAGGTCACCGCTTCTGCAAGGTGAGTTTACAGTCTACATTTGCAGAAAAAGTGAAAACAAAAAGACTAAATCTTGATATCAACTAAGCTGGTGAGGTCAGTAAGCCGTATTCCTGTTGTCAGGGTTGAACTGGAACGAGCATGCGATAGAGGCTCGTGCTGGGGAAGTAATGTGCATCTGGAAAGATTACCCCGCGTAAGCCTCCATTCCATGTTCGTTCCAGTACGACTGTGAGAATAAGAAAATGGCCTATTGGCCAGGTTAGCATTAGATAACATAGGGTGAAAGCAGATTTCTGCGCCCGCAATGATGACAATCCCCATTAAACCCCTCACCCTACAGCCCTGACCGCTGGTCACTGAATTTACCTCATCCTATGTTATTTTTAATGCTCAAACCTCATGGCCACCGTTCACAGATCCAAGCGCAAACGACTCGGGCACGAGTCTTCCCAGGAAGTGGTGGAAGTATTATGAGCTGTAGGCGGCTTAGATGTGGCAAGTGGGAGCTACGCTATTTGTGGAGTCATGGCAGCGCGGAAACATGAAATGCGTTGAACACTGCAGCATCGTTCTCTGGTATTGAGAGTGGCGATCTGAAGGATGATTTTCTTTTTCGCTTCGGCATAGATAACAGCCACAATCCTCAGTCCATGCGCTGAGTTGTGGTGTGTAATGATTTTGGTCTTCGAGTGGATCTCTTGATAGTGGTTCATTTACGTTGCTATTCAGGTGGAGCCCTGGTTGCTACTCTCACACTACTGACCGAGCTGGTTATGTCCGGAATGAAAGGCATGGGATTTAAAGATCTTTTTCAGGTATTTCCTGCTTTCAACGCGTTGGTATCAGACATAATTTTTTTTGGGGGGGAGGGGGGTTGAAATACAAGAGCGCCTTATGGCAAAAATAAGTAACATTTAGCAAATGAAATCAGCTCGTTCTCTAATGGAAATTTAGTCCTGGTTTTGTGTCCTAAAACTCATTCCATTTCTCTTGAAGGGAAGGTTCAGCCGAAGGGAGACGTTCTAAAGCGTCTGGAAACCAAAGATTGTGATATTCCTAAATAGAACGCTTTTTGAGAAACTTAAGAATTTAGTCTCACTTGTTATTCTGGGAGCAGGAGTCGTTCAGTTTACTACTTTGTGGATTTCGAAGCTAAGAGGTTCCAGTTCGACCCTCGGTCACTTCGACATCCGTTTTCGAGTTTCCTGTGATTCGTGTAGCCGTAGTCTTGACCCGTAAAACAGAGCCGTGACGGAGGGAGGGAGGACTCAGGGGCGCACTGTCGGCTTCCATTTCTTCAGATCTGATAGAAATGCAAGGAATTACCTTTACCTTTTCTGTGTTTTGTGTTGAATATGTTTCGCTGGAATTCACAAATACATAAAAGTGCAAAGTGGAGTAAGTTATGTTTCATGTCTTCCTTTTCAGATGTTAGTGTCTCCTATTTACTCCACAAGCCACGGGAACCAACAAACTGTCATCCACAAACAGGTCAGGTCGTAAGAATTTCAAAAGGTCTGGCAATCTATGTCAAGAAACTGTGATCGTGCGCCGCGCCAGTCAGTCTCATTGAGCGTGGTCAAAACATTTAAGTCGATGTTCTGCTTTCCTAGACACAGCTTTCACCGGCTCGTATTGGTTTCTTGTTTTGCAGGCGTTTCATTCTATTGCCAAGTGCGTTGCTGCATTGTCCATGTCATGCCCCACAGATGGACAGTCTGTCGTCAATCAGTTTGTCAGAGATATCCAGGTCCTATTTGATAGTCATTTGCGCGTTAAGCAATTACTCAGAAAAGCCCAGTAGTGCTTATTTAATTTCAGTCCTTATCAGAAGAGGAAGGGGGATTATAAGATAGAGCTACTTAATAGAGAGGCTAAATAGAGAGGGGAGTGGGGCTTATTTCAATTGTTATAACTGAAATATGAGTACGAGTTCATCTTTATGCTAAACGCGTGCCCCGTTATCTTGACAATATTCACGAACACTTTTTGTTTTCAAACACAAGCTGGGAAAGAAATTGGAGCGCTCAATAGAGGTTAGGAGGGTCTTCGTGTGAAAATTGGATATCCCCGAAAGAAGGGATGCGCTCGTTACAGAGTGGGCCCGGGTTATTACCACGTGGGAGGCTTAAGAGAGCTTTTATGGTGCTGTAATTTTACCAACCAATGGATACCTGCGTCAAAATTGCCTCATTCCTGAGAGTGAGGTTTTCAAGTTTTCTCCTATAACGCACGAAAAATAGCTTGTAACCTAATTTAAGCTGGTTCTTTTGTTCCAGATTTACTTGATTTCTCGAAATTACTTGTTTAAAAACTAGTCGAATGCTAACAGAGTGTTTAAGTTTACATTTAGTGAATCTTGATCTAAAATCGTTATGTCGCCCATGACACCGCCTCTTTAAGAACTTCAGCCAAATCCGTTTTTTGTTGTAACGGTGCATACCACTAGATCACGACCTCAACGTCAAATGACGGATTGATAAACATCACATATCCCTCTAAAACATCCAAAATGATCAGAGCGTTTTAAGTGCTTTTCGGAAACGTCAAATTGACACCGTGTTGCTCTTGCTTCACAGAGTGCCAAAGTTCCTGACGCAGTGAGGCTGTTTTCTCTTCTCTCGTTGGGTGAAATAGGACGACACATGTGTGTAGCACTTAGCAGTTGCTTTGTTTTATTTTCACCTACCTTTCTGAACAAAATGGGTTTGTTGCGTGAGAATGTATTTGACTAGTGCGCTTTAAGAAATATCGCAGTTTTTGTGCCCATGAAACCCCATCAAGCACGGCTGTTTAACACCTACCGTTTGAATTAGTCCTTTACTGTTCCAACACAATTGAATGCCCTTCATTTGCAAACGGTTCACGCAAGTGAATTGAGTCCTCGAAGTTCCCTTTGTAAAAGCTTTTCAGTTCTGCTTGTCGGCCTGTAAATGAAGGAGACATGACTTCCTATTGACATGTTCCTTGACGACAGCCTGGTCCTCGTGACCTAAGAGATCCCGGAAGGTAACAGGGCACCTCTCTTCTCTGCTGCGGAGTTAATCTTCTCCCGAACAGACTCTGTCAACTTAATTTGAAGTGGTCATCCCTTCCACAACATCTGAATTTTCAGTTCTAACTTTCTTTGTCTTGCAGTGATCTTAGTAATCATCAAGATTTAGCGGTGGCCATTTTGGAATGTTTTTCGTCTCCCTCAGAAGAAATTAAATCAGCGGCCTCTTTTGCATTAGGTTTGCTTCAGATTCTGGTTGTTTTTATTTTTGTGTTTTGCTGAGGATTTACAGATGGTCTCTTGTTACACCGGTTTTCAGTTGAGGATGGAAAGTAATTTCGCCATTGCTTTGGTTTGTATTTTTGTGCGCGGTGATTGGCTTTAAAATCTCACGCCACATTCTCGGCCAATCAGAGGCAAAAGAAAACCCAATTGCGACTTGCCCGCACGCGTTTTCCCGCGCTTGGCGCTTGCAGTATACATGTATTTACTTTGCGTTATGATTGGCTCGTTTGACTTTTTTGCGTCCATTATGATTGGCCAACGAAGTAGCTACTTTGGTTTCGGTTGTACGGCACTTGATTTAAAACCGCTTTATGCGAATTCATTCAATGGCTGAAAACTGTTAACCGCTGGGGAAACAAGATCTTAATGGCAGTGCATTGACTGCAACACAGTCCCTATTTTTTGTGTGTTAGCTCTTGGTATTGCGTCGTACCGTTAAGTAAAGTAAACAGCTTAAAATCTAGAGTTACAATAGCATGACTTTGTGTTCAATTCCAGAGGAAAATTAACTGCAGGTAGGATGTTTCATCGAAAAGTGATCGATATTTGTTGGTTTTAGGCAAGATTGCTGCTGGTAACTTGAATCTGTACCTGCCATTCTTGCTCAAGGAAATTCAGGCAAATCCAAAAAGACAGTATCTCTTGCTACATTCTCTCAAGGAGGTTTGTAGAAATTTTAGAATTATTCTCCATTGTCCGTCACGTCATTACGAATGCCGATTATGAGAGGCGTAACTGGGCAATGTGTTAATTTATGAAAATGATCACTTCTCTTTCTTAAAAGTGAGTTCAATCGGAAGTTGTCCGCTTCGTTGCTCGTTGCTAGTGTTCATCGGATTGTGGTGGGGGGTAAGTTTAGCCCAGATATTTTAGCGCGAATGAGGCGAATCTATTCTAAAATCGTACTCTCAGTTTCAACATTTGAATGAGTTAGGACGAAAGAACAAAATTTGGTGGAGGTGGCTCGAACAATTCGTCTTTCGGAGCGATTTGATTCCCATGGAACTGGAAACAATACCCGGTCTCTTTTGACAGGATTGTGGGAGCTTGCGCGTATTCAACAAGTGTTAAGTGAAGTGGTCCACGTCAGATAACATCGGGTGAAACCAGATTTCTGCGCCTGCGAGCATGAGAATTCCTATTAAACCAATTGCTTTCAATCCGGCCGCTTGTCACTTATCTGGTTTCACCCGATGTTATCTAGTTCTAAGCGAACAATGTGTTCAAACGGTTTCAACTCTCAACTCTGTTTAATCGCGTTTTGTGATCATGCGTGGAACGCACCAGCCTGCGTAGATGAAAGGCTTGTTTCAAAAACAGGAAGTAGATGAATAGATGTTAATTGAAATTTGAAGCAATTTTAACTTGATTCAAGGCGCTTTTCAACGAGCTTTCGACGTTTTTCTTATCCCTTTCAACATTGCTCAACAATGATTGTTAAGCAAATCAACGCGTGCTTTGAAGCCATGATGTGATTGCAGCGTGCGACGTATTTTTGTGCAATGAAAGGGCGCGTTAATCAGCAGATTAGAAATAGGTTTGGTTGTGTATTCGAGCGGTTGATGTTGCAAAGTGATGTGTTCATTTATGTCTTGTCACATACTGTCAATCACCAGGTAATATCTTGTGAAGCTGGAAGTTCAACGGGCGTTGAAGCATTGAGACCATTTATTGGTTCCATATGGTGAGAGTAGCAAACCAGGGTCTGTGACCCGTCTCTTGAATTAGCTTCAGTGTCCCTCCTTGGAACAGGATGTTGAGTAACTGTCTCCCTTTTCTGTTCAGGACATTGCTGTTCAGTCACTGTGAGAGCACAGAAGAAGGAACCCGAAATGTTGTCGCGGAATGTCTCGGTAAACTGACTCTTGTCGATCCACTTCGACTCCTTCCTCAACTGAAGGTGCGTTTTCGGAAAGGAACGCTGCCCACAAATGCTGTTTAAGTAGCGGGTGTGATTGAAACTTGCTCCAGCAGCGCTTGCCCACAGAAAGGTTAATGTACAATATCCACACTTGAAAACTAGCATGCACAAAGAAGTAGAAGGGTTTCCTCACTTTTCTCACTGTCCAGCAACTGAATAATTACACCATTGCCAGCCTCAACTGAAATGCTTTAAGAGATGCGTGCATCACACGCCAACGCAATATTGTGCTGGTGTGATTATATGGGTGAGTTGACTTTGATCTTGTGGGAATATGCGTTGCGCGAATCTGTGCCCTCCCCTCGGGTCCCTTTTGGCGATGGTTCTTCCATATTTGAGCTGGAATAGGAGAGGGTTCTGTAGAAGGTTTGGGAAAGACCTGTGTCCCTTCCCTCCCAGTTTGTAATGACCACCCCTCTCCCCTCCCTTCTCCCGTCCTTTTCTGTCTTCAAGATGAAAGGAAAGAAATTCTTCCATTTGTTGCTTTGCGTCGCAGGATTACCTCAACTATGACTCTGCCTTTGCAAGAAGCACTGTCGTAACAGCAGTTAAATTCACGATTTCCGACCAGGTGAGCCGAGAGAAAAGTACACGCTGCTTCAGATTATTGTTGTTTTGTCAGTAGATTTACAACAACCACGCATCCATTGGCGCTATTACTTGTCAGCTTGTCAGTGATCAGTGGCAAACAAATCTTAATGGCCTTTCGTCCTTTTTGAAAGGAACGTGTTTCTGATGTCTTCATGGTAAGGTAGCTAGCATTCAAGTCTGTAGCCTTCGTGTTATTTTTCAGCCTCAACCAATAGATAGCCAGTTAAGAGGATGCATTGGAGAGTTTCTCAGAACTGTGCAAGACCCCGACTTGGTATGTTGAATTCTAAGGTTTATCAATCAATGAATAGCCATCTGTTCATCCTCTCCTCCGTCTGTCTGTCTGTCTGTCTGTCTGTTTGTTAGCCAGTCAACCAAGAAAGCTAGAGCAAGCAAGGAATCAAACAAAGGATCGATCAATTAATTGACGCTCTGTTACCCTCTCAGAACCTATAAGCTGGGACAGTAACATTGTTCAAGAAAATAGAGGAGAAAGCCACCACCACCGGTATTCTTCTGAACTTCGTGACAAGCATCATTTCCCTTCACGGGCTTGGTCGCTGAGCCCATGACTGTCGTTTTTTGACCGGCTCACTGTAGAATGCTGAATGATGTCTTTAAATCAGTGAAAAACCCGAACTAATAATGCAATTTGTTTATTGAAGACTATGTTACTGCACTGAAACTATTTACTGTCTTCTGTTGTTACGAATGACAAGGATGGAAATGGATTGCATTTTGAAAAACTTCGCCAGAATTTTTCAAATTTTCGCACCTGCTCTTGAAGAGATGGCGAAAAATGTACTATGGATGAGTCTTTGCCAAAATTCGTTTGATATCGTCCGCTCCTACATTTAAAAGATTGTTTTGGGTACAAGTAAAGGTCATAAAGGAGGATTTCTGTGAGAGCCGCATTAAGCTATTTTCAAATCAGTGCTTAGGCCTGAAGAATGCTGGCCAGCTAGCTTGCATGGCTGAAGATACATTCTCTTAATCCCTCGCTCACAGTTGGGCTCCTCTTCACGTTGATGGAATTTCGCCAACATAAGATTTCCAGCCTTCTTTTGACGGATTGCGAAGCGTGGGAGCCAGTTCCTTGGAGTTCGTTTAGATTACTTTAAACCCAGGCCAACCCAAGCTGGGTCTTCTTTCTCTACGTGGAAATTAGCTATTCGTTGCGTTTTATTTCGCAGAATGTTCGACGTGTGGCTCTTGTCACTTTCAACTCTGCAGCGCATAACAAACCAAGTCTGATCAGAGATTTGCTGGAGCAAATCCTACCACAGCTTTACAATGAAACCAAAGTCAGGGTATGAAGATTCAAATTCTCCCTTTTGATTCTCATTTATTCCTTGTAGCGTGTGATATTATAACGAGAAATAGTGGGACTTAAAGGCGAAGTCTTCGTTCATTCCGGGGTACATACTAGGAACTCTCCCATGGCCAATTTTGCATGACGAAGATGTTTGTTCGTTTACTAAAGCGGAGACAGTAAGTGCTTTATTGAAGTCTCTTTTTTCTATGGGCTCAGGATGACTTTAGACAGCGCAAATACGCATGACAACAAGTGCTGTTATCTTGCTATGCACGTTCAAGTCCTGGGCGACATACGCAATTAGCTGTCTGCCAGTAATTTGTTTTTGTCGTTTGACCTATAGAAAGAACTGATTAGGGAAGTGGAGATGGGGCCGTTTAAGCATACCGTGGATGATGGTCTTGACATTAGAAAGGTGCGTGCTTGACTTCTGTGAACTTTGGCATTGATTTTGTGTGACTGTCGAAACTGGAACACTCTTCATCTACATTTGGTGCATTCATGGAATAATTAGTGACCTTCAGATCTGACCACGAGTAAGAGTTTTTAATTTCAAACTAGTGGCGCCAACAACCCAAACCCTAACTCTCGTTTCTTGCTTACCAGTTCACAGGAAGGCTTCACTTGTTGATCTATCATTATCATTATTATCGTTATCGTTATCCTTATCATTTCTGAGCAGGCTGCGTTTGAATGCATGTACACTCTTCTGGACACGTGTCTGGATCGGCTGGACATCTTCGAGTTTCTGAGTCACGTGGAGGATGGGCTCAAGGACCATTATGACATCAAGGTGGGTACGGTTGCGTCTGTTCTGATCTGTGGAAGAAAACCTGTCGGAGTTGGCTTTCTGGATTGCGTTTGAAAAGCATCTCAAACGGCTAATCCCGATACCAACTGTTAATAATATCGATGCTCAATTAAGTTTGTGTGAGGTGAACCGCTATTCAAAGTCGCTTCCTTCAAGATGTCGATACTAATACTTGCTTACGTTTTTCGATACTCAGTGTCGGTTGTTTCGATACCAATCGACATTAATCGATGCTAAATTTTGTTGGGCATCATGGTTGAAGTATCGAAGATGGTTGTCGGTTGTTTCGTTATCGCTGGATATAAGTCTCGTGATTAGTTGGTAAAGAATATTTCCATGTCCTTTTGTTGGTGATGAAGTCTTCTTCTGAAGACGTGCCTGTCTTTTGTCCTCATTTCAGATGCTCACGTTCCTTATGCTTGTGAGGTTGTCGTCGTTGTGTCCTAATGCAATACTACAGCGTAAGCAACACATATCGGCTCAATTAACAAGTAGTGGTACACAGCTCAGCGTGCACTATTGACTTGACAAAAGCGTAAGAGTTGCGCCAGGCGATAGCCTGGAGCGTTTCCAGGTTCTTGAATGCTTAGCAAGCTCTCAATTGCCACTGTAACTCGACAGTAAACGCTGAGCTGTTTACCATTTGCTTTATAACAATCATAAACACCCCACGTCCACAGCTTGCACCCGTGAACAAATACTAAATGCTTAATTGACCAATGACAACGCGCGCTTTGGATGGTTATCTTATTATCCCCTTTTATGGTATTTGAAGACCCAAATGTGGCGTTAACTGTGGGCACTGTTAAGAGATTCAAGCGTGTGAGCTTTATCGGTGTTAAAAGATGAATGAAACAACAAAATCCATTCGTTATTGTCTAATCTCAGCCTAGTTTCAAAAGGACCTGGTGTAAACCCGTTGAAGTATTAGACCGAGAGATCCCCGCACGCGCACCTCATTACGCTTCTTTCCTTTCGAGCTCCTGTCTCGCTTTCTAATGCCGCGTGCCTTCCAACCCCCACCCCTCCAAATCCCGCTTTATCCTCCCTCCCTGATTTCTCCTTGCCTCCCCTTCTTTCTATTTCCTTCTTTCCTTTTCCCTTCCACTCTTTGTCTCTTGTTTTCGCTCACTCGCTCACGGCGTGTTTGTTTATTTCTCTAGGTGTTGACATCCTTGTGGAGCCTTTGCGCGCCACGTTACAAACAAAGGTCAAAGCAAACTCCGTAAAACAAGAATTCGAAAAACAGGACGAGCTCAAAAGATCCGCACTCAGAGCAGTTGCGGCTCTGTTGTCCATTCCGGACAGCGGTAAGTGGTCACCTAACTAACTTGCTTGTCTGTGATTGGTTGATAAACGCGGAATTTCTTGGTTCCGTAAAGGCGGTGTTACACTACGCAATTTCTCTCGTAACTTGGCGAATGAAGTTGCTCGACAGGTGTTACAATGGGCAACGTTTCTTGCCACTTGTCTCGCAATCGATCACATGAGGTCAAACGAGCATTTTCATTGGTTGGTGCCACAAATGGTGTGCGACACAAGTTCCAGGACAGATGTTACACTGCACAGCATGGAAAAAATTCCTTGCAACGTTGCGAGAAGCGTTGCGGAGAGTAGAACGGACTTCTCCTCATCCCAACTATTGCGGCAACAACAACAACAACAAAATCGCGAGAAGTGTTTGTGGCAGGGTGTGTCACATATCGGCAATTTTTCGTGCAACTTGTGTCACAACAAAATTGTGAAACAAGTTGCAAGAGAAATTGGCTAGTGTAACACTTTTTTTTCCTTCCTCATTCAGATATGTCCAGAAATGCACCTAATTAGATGCACACCGATTTTGATAAATGTCAGGAAATGTCTCCTCGCTCTTTTCCTCAGGTTCAACGTCACTTGTGTCCAGAAATACAGGCAATAAACGTCACAAAGTGTCCCCCAAACTGTTCTTTTCAAGAGAACATAAACAGTTGGATTTACCCTAACCTAAAAATAACCCTAACGCTAACGGTAACCGTATTGTTAGAAATAGGCACTAGACGCTTGGACTTAACGGGATCATGGGTATCAAAAATGAGCGTTCATCTTATTAGGCGCAATTCTGGACATAAGTGAGTTCATTAACCTCGGACTTGGTTCTCTATTTCAGACAAAAGTCCGTTGCTGAGTGAATTCCTGGCGCAGATTAAATCCAGCCAAGAATTGTCATCGATGTTTGATTCCATTCAAAGAGACGCCGGTTCTACTGAGTCGATGGACACATCTTGATTGTTATTACCGCTTGAATTCTTTCGCCCCTACAGCTGAATGCTGTCAAAGTTTTATAGATAGGGAAAAACAAAGTGGAAAGTACTGCCCATAAACTTTCATTTGAATGGTCACACTTTAGGATTTCATCCACATGCTCAAAAGTTTAAACCACATTTAACAGCAAACTAAACGGCACCACAGGAAAGAACCCCTCATTAGCTTTAATTTGGATGGTCACACTTGAAGATGTCCTCCATAGAGTCAAAGATTACAACCACCTTCAACAGAAAAATAAACCGTGATAGATTGAAAAACCTTTTTTTTTCCTTATTTTGGAAAGCTATTGACAGCAATGTAATCGGCGGGTATTAACACTGATTACTCGATCTCGGGGGAGATACAGAGACAATATTTGGTTGACCGCTCACCGTGGCGTTGAAAGACTAAAGATGATAAGCGAATTCCCTTCCAGGAAGAAAAGGACATATAGGATAGGAGCAAACAGAGAAACGTTGCCAAATCAGCGGTGTTGATTGATTGTGAGCCAAAGGTTATCACCTTGTTTGCCTTTCCGACATCAGAGGGATTAATTTTATGGTGCACGCAAATACTTTAATATTAAATATCGTTACAGTTATTGTCATCTATTACTTTTGTATTTGTCGAGTGTTTTAAATGTTTCATATCTTCGTTGATATGATGTGGTCATTTATCGCGTCCTTGCCTTAGAAATGTCCTACTTTGTATGTTTGAAACATTCGCTGAACCTTTACCTCACCAATACAATTCTTAAACGATCGATTGTTGTTTGGGCGGAGGAGCCCAAGTTATGGTCCGACAGGGCTATTACCTCATGTGGTCGCCCGGCCTCAAATTTGCAATTGGGGACTAATGCACATGCGTAACTCTCAAAATTAGACCAGGCAAGACGGGGCATGCGCATAAAAGTAGAGTAAACCTGGAGGTGAACATGATGAAAGCCAGAGTGCGACGAAACGCAAAGGCAGTGAAATTGGCTATTTGGCCATTTTGCTTAGGGCTTAACCTTACCATTTAGTCAG
This sequence comes from Astreopora myriophthalma, assembly GCA_014634185.1. Taxonomy (NCBI): domain Eukaryota; kingdom Metazoa; phylum Cnidaria; class Anthozoa; order Scleractinia; family Acroporidae; genus Astreopora; species Astreopora myriophthalma. Next base: position 166,170 of record BLFK01000032.1, read on the forward strand.
AAATTAGCAAAAAGATGAC